>WHYT01000271.1:0-44606 GCA_009806455.1 Tetrax tetrax
TTTTTTTTTTTTTTTGTTTGTTTTTTTTTTTTCCCTTTTAATCGCTGCCCCCAAGGAGCTTTAAGTAGCTGTGATGAAGGCGCTCGTTGCGAATATTCAGCATTTCTTACTATTAAAATATATGCCGTTATTCCTGAGCACTACACGCTCAAATGAATCAGGTATATCATAGTAAGCTAACTTGTGTTAAAGGTCCGGGGTCATCGAGAGTTGGGATAACTGTGTAAACAGTGCTGTAAATGCAGTTCTTTTGACCTTCGGTAGATGTCAGGTTCTTGCTGTGTTGTAGTTGAGATATTTTGGGTTTTTTAAACTTTTCCTCTTCTTTTGTTTTTATTTCCCGATTTATTGGTGGTGGTGAAGGAATTGGTTAGTAGTGGTGATTCTTAGAGATGAGATTTAAAGCTGCTCTGGGATTCAGGCACGATGTGGGTGGGGGGGAGGGAGTATCAGAGTATAGTAAATGAAAGATCATAAGCTTCATGTGGGTACAGTATAAGGAGTAGGAAATCGAGTTGATTGCAGTTGGCGTTGACCACAAAGCCGCCATTTCTGTATTTCAGTTTGTGAGTAGGTAGGTCATTTTGAAGATAATGCTGGGAGTGGCAAAGGGCCTTACTCAAAACATTTCCTTTCTGCTTCCATGTGGTTAATAACTTCTCTTGGTCACGTGGCTCCTCATTGCTGCTCATAGGGCTGCGTAAAAACCACCGAAAGAGGCTTAAATCTGAAATGAATGGCCCTACCTGAGCAACAACTGATGTACAACACTTACTGTAGCTTGAAAACCGCTTTCCCAGCTCAGGGTTCAACCACGGAGGCCAGATGTGAACAAAAAGGGGTGTGCCTGAAAGCACGCGTGTCTGGTGGGAGTATGAACTGCTCCGAGCTGAAAAGCATATTAATTGGTGAAGTTTCCTTCCAGTAGGGCTGCTTCCTGCTCCCATGAAGTTTTCAAGTGTCCTTCTGAGTTAAAAGAATGAAATAGGCCTTCCCTGCTGTTTTGCTTCTCACTTCCATACTTAATGTTGCCATTTTGAAGACTTTAGGAGTTGATGAGGGGAAAGGACAGATGTAGGGTGTTAGTTTTAATATATTTTGGTTTCTACTTGATTTTTATTTCCTTCTGTTTTTACAGGTAGGTGTTGTAAAAAGGCTGCCTGGATGTTGAGATGGAGTTAGTGTAGTAATACTAATGAAATGCGTTATTCTACTGCAAAATAAAATGTTTGGGTTTTGAAGTTAATATCTCTCTGTATAGAAGTAAATGAAATTGCTTGACGCTACTTGCAAATACAGATTTCTAAGCCAAAGATTTTTCTTGTCTGTATGCTACTGTAGGACTTTCACTTAATTAGTAATTACTGGGGTTGAGGCACAGGTTTGTCTTGCTCTTTCCTTTTGAGCATGGCTTAAATATGTAAGACAAAATGCATTCTCATTTACACGTGAAGTTATGTAGTAAGAGCAGATCTGACTTCTAGCTTACTGAGAAGAAGGGGTTGGCTGGTCCTATGTGGGGGGCTGTTTCTGGAAGAGTTTCAGATTGCAGCTTTCTGAGTACCCAGACAGCTCTAGTGTAACTTTTTGAGTGATCCCGCAGTTGTCCAGACTTCTGGCTGTTTCTCAAGTGAGCAGTTTTAGCTGCAATTTGTAGGAAAGGTTATTTACAGAAGATGCTGAAAAGGAGGGTGAATGGCAGGAGAGTTGCTGTGGAGGAGAGGGTAGGAATATGTGTTATAGTTGCCAGTGACTCTGAGAAGAGGACAATAAACTTGATCAAATGCTTCCAGCATGGGGGCTGGTGCAAAAAGCTTAGAGTACAATTTATTATCCACAATTCTATGACTCCTGGCTTATTTTCTTGCTTTTTTTTTTTTTGTGATTGCCTTTATCTTGTACCAGTCTCTGGCTGGTAAGCATCTCACATGCACACCCACGATCACACACACCCCACCTGATTTCCTTTGCATAATATCGAGGCTGCTGTATCTAGGACAAAGAGTTAATGCATGTGTCGCTGGTTTTATGGGACCTGAAACCTCTAGTAGAATTCCATTTCAGTTTGAAGTGATCTAGTCCGGGTACACGGAGTAGCTTCCTGACTTAACTGTCCCCTTACTCTGTCCTCTCAAAGTGCCTTCAGTCAGCTTCCTTAATTTCAGTGGTAATTTTTTACTTGTAGGTAGTTAACTTGTAATTTTTTTTTTTTTTCCCTCCAAGTATTTGAAAAATGCCCTCTGGCTAACTTCTTACTGTGTATGTAGATCGTATTTCACATCTGTAACCAATGGTGTAAAAGCTTTTAGAACTGATCTTCTAGAAGTGCACGTTTGCCTCGGAAACTCAAAATTCGAGAGATTGCGAGTATGGGTTTTGGTTGTAATGGTACTAGATATTTCTACCAGCAGACTTCCTGGTTTACATGTGTTTAGGGAGTGGTAGGGGTCGATGCCTGCTTTGAAATAAGTTTTAGCTTGCTGATAATGCAGCCTGTTGACTAGTCAGACTGTTGTTGTGTGTTATACCTGCTGAAGACCCTGAGAATTTATCTGGGTAGCAATGTGTGAATTTTTCAGGAAGAGTTTGTCCTGCTCCTTGCTAAGCAATTGAAGGAATGTTGTATTCAGTGCTATCTAGTACTGGTAACATAGCTCATCTCATTCAAATGAGATACTTAAGTTGAAGCACTTACTTTACAGCTACATTTAATAATAACTTCTTACTAATAATTTTTTTTAAATTTGTTTTGCAGTAATCTATGCCAGCAATTATGACAATGTTAGCAGACCATGCAGCTCGTCAGCTGCTGGATTTTAACCAGAAACTGGATATCAATCTCTTGGACAATGTGGTGAACTGCTTGTACCATGGAGAAGGCGCTCAGGTAATGTGGACCTAGAACGTATGTTTGTTGAGCATGTTGAACCTTAGAACAAATCACTGGAGCAAAATTAACTTCCATAAAAATCAATAATATTAGTGAATTTATTCTGCTAGTGACTGGAATATGGCTAGTAATTCACGTGTCCTGGTTTAAAGGCAGGCCTCATGTCATGAACGTTGAAATGACACTTAGAAAAATGTTTAGTGTGTGTTCATTTCTAGTGTGCCTTCTGCTGTTGAAAGGTGTGAGCAAGTACAGTTTGGTAAGGGCCCTTCTGCTTGCACTTTGCCTTCTCTGACTTAGTTCTTAAAAAAAAAAAATCTGAGTTACCTGTTACTTATCGTGGACAGAATTGTGAAGCCATAAATTGAGTGTTGGCTTCACTGAAGGATTGCATAAAAAAGAAAAATCTGAGTGATGTTATTACTGTGTTTGTACTTACAAAGAAGCAGGCCGCACACTTGAAGAGGAGAGTTTGTCCTGTCTTGTGTCTGGGTTTTCTTCCCCATTACTATTTGTCTGCACAGGTTTTTCTTGCAGTCTTTTCTTTGGACTTAGTGCAAACTGTGAAGTCTGAGTTTAAATTGGGGGAATGTCTGCCTTTGTGTGTTGGCATAAATTGTCTTGAAAGTGGATCTTGTTATTGCTTTTTATCTATTTCTTTAACTACTTTGGAAATAAGACTTAAATGTTGAAACCAAGTATTGCTACAAGGATGTTGGCATAGTTCCTCTTCTGGCAAATTTTAATTGTTCATGTTTAACAAATTGGGAGTTTAAGTGTCAGGCATCTCTTACTAACGTATTCTTGCACAACAATAAGTAGTGAATTGAAATAAGACACAGTAGCTGATGCTCTTCTATTCCTTCCAGCTGTTAGAACAGACCATAATATACTTTTTTTCTGTATCTCTCTTTAAGCAAAACCCCCCAAAAAACCAAAAGCTTTTATAGGGCTTACTCATGTGAATTCCTACAGGTTCTGAAGTACTGTGCTGATTTTTTTTAAATATTTCTATTTTGAGCTTCCTAAATTGAAATATTTTTTCAATGATCGTATGATGGAAAACTGCTTGTAGCTTGTGCCTTAAAAGTATGGACTCTCCTGAGTGCTTGTTTTTGCAAGTGATAGGTTAGTTTACTGTACTGCCTTAAAAAATAGGTGATGCCTATAGTATTGTTTAGTTTGAATGGAGTTTTAAAAGTTGGGAAGGTTTGTAAGGAGAATAGAGGATTGACATCAAATGCGATGATCAAATTGGTATTGTTCTGGTATTGTGAGAAGTTGCTTCACTTCAAACAGCTGAGTATAGTCTCTGGTATTGAGAAAATTAAGAGGTGGCACTTAACTGGCAAAAGCAAGTTATGATATAAACTTACTTTAAATACATGTACTAATTTGTGTCACTTAAATGAAAATTTGGTTTGCTTTTTCAGTACATTTCCAAAGGTGGAGACACATTTCAGTGGGTCTGCGAGCTCTTACCTCTTCCAAGGAGTTCAGAAGTTCCTGCAGGAAAAAAATGCTTCTCCGTGGAGCTTGGCAGCTCAAAACACGACTTAAAGGGTGACAGGAATAACAGAAGCTGAGGAAACTAAATATTAAAATGGGGAGCTTAACAGTGGTTTGCCTAGAATAGATTAGGGTAAGGTTAGGATAAAAAAAAGTTGTAGAATGCAGCCTGAATGACCCAGGCTGAACTTGCTTTCAGATTCACCTGTCTCCTCCTCCTGCTTAATTCTTATCTCTGCTTGCAAAACTCTTATCTTCTGATCTATATTAGGCAAGAAAGAAGCTCTTTTCTGTTCTTAGTTTGTGGGTTTTGGTTTTTTTTTTTTTTGTATGCAACACATGACCAAAGAGACTTCAGACAACTCGTAGATGTTTACCTGGATTCATCCCAGACTCCTAATTCCATTGGTCTCTTAGACCTTCACATGTCCAGAAGGTTTATTTGCTATCTGATTTTCTTTTTGGTAGCAACAACACAGCAAGGTTTTGATTGTGAATAGGCATTGCTGTTAAATTTATACTGTTTTTATGAAACCACAGGAATTGATACCCAGAAAAGGAGTTAGCGGGTAGGAGAGCAAACTTTTCAGTGCTTGGGAGAGGAATATTGAGTCTCTATTTTGTTAGTGTTGAAATTTGATCATGTGATATGTCAACAGTATTAGAAGCAGTAAGGAGGCCAGTATAAAAACATGCCCAGGTTGAACCTGGAAGTAGTACAGCTGTTCTTTCCCTCTTGTTCTAAACTGCATCGGAAGTGCTGATTTTTTTTATTTTTATTATTTATTTTTTTTAAGTTCTGATCTCATACTGTGAGAATATGGTTGTACTGCATTTGGACTTAAAAGGAATATTTGTGTGGTACTTCCTCATGTCAAATCTACAGGGACTTACTTGCTAGTCACAGTCAGTATCAGACTGGGAATTGCTCCACTATGCTCAGTTGTATTAAGTAGGGATGCAAGTGTTGTACAGATATTTTAGGCATCCTTGCTCTCTGCTGTTGTAGCTTTCAGTTTTAATTTGTATATCCAATTCGTCTGTTTCTCGCATTATTCTTACATAGATTTTGGGTCTTGATGGGGTTTTCATCTGACTGAAAATACACATTTTCTTACACTGGTTGATGATTAGCTCAAGTCTGTCATTGTAGCACACTGGAAATCTGCATAGCTGTAGTAAGTTCTAGGCGTTGAAGTTAATCCTGAAGTAAAGCTTTAACTGCTTTCTGTTGAATTGGCTCTGTGGTGCAGTGAAATAATGAACTAAGTTCTGTTAGTCGTGATGGAAAATGTTCATCCTGTTGATAAGACAATGTCTGATGCTTGTAGATGAAAAAATTTGCAGAAAGAGTTGTCAGTGCACTGCATTTTTGGAAATGCATAACATAATTTGGCTCCCTAAAAAAAAAAAAAATCCCCTAAAACAATTTATGGATATCCAGGCTTTTGAAAAGCATGGCTAAAATGAATTCAGCTATTTCGGTGTGTAATTGCTTCAGACAAAGTTTTGCAGGTTACTAAAACCATATTGTTTAGTATAGTAATTGGTAATGTCTGTCCCAAGAAAAACCATTAGCGTGACCAACTCCCTTCCTCTTCCCAAATCAGTTTTATTATTGATGTTAAGCTGTTAGATACATCAAGGGATTCCTCGGAAGCAGGGCTTGGAGACCTCTAGTGCTCTGCTCTGTGGTTCTTCAAAATAAAATCAACAGTTCCTACATAAACAACTTCACAGCATGATAACAGTACTGCTTAAACTTGGTATTTTATATGAATACTTCCAGTAGAACGAGAAAATTTGGATGCCCTTGAATGAAATTTTATCTAGATTACTTACTTGAATGGGAGAAAACTTAATTGCCTGGTATGTTTTCCTTATGTGTGCTATTCTCACATCTTCACCGCTGGTCTGATGAATCATTCAGTATGAAAGAATGGAAGTAGGTAAATGACTGTCTTGCATCAAAGTGGTTTTGGAGTTTGGTTGTTAATGAACTTCAACTGTCTCACAGAAGGAGGCTTAAGGGACTTGTTGCTCCTGATTGAGTTCTGCCTAACTCTTGGATAAGTGATTTAAAGACGTGTTCTGTGTTAATGTCTTCACTGACAGTGTCTAATTTCTTAAATAGTCTAATACTAATACTTTTTTTTATGAAACTTGCTTTTAGCAAAGAATGGCACAGGAGGTCCTGACTCACTTAAAAGAACATCCTGATGCGTGGACAAGAGTTGATACTATTTTGGAGTTCTCTCAGAACATGAATACCAAAGTAAGCAAATGAACTTTTATTTATTTGGTTTTCCTCTTTCTTCCATTCATAAACTTTGAGGAAGGTATCTCATTTTTAGCCATAGACTGAATGTCTATGTTTGAATCAAGAAAAACTACTTTTTTAATTGTCTTGTTCCCAAAGTTGGCTTTAAACAAGAACTTTAAATGGACAAAATATTTAAGCCTCTTTTTACTTTGAGAAGAGTTTTTCTCCTTTTTTTAAAAAAAAAAAAATGGAAGAGATAAATTGGAAATACAGGGTTTTTTTTTTCAAGGCACATACAAGCATAATGCCAGTTCCAAGGATTGGTGTGTGTCTGTGTACATTGGAGTAATGAAAAGTCTCCTAGAGTCACATTTTGTCCTTGGGTGAGTGCCTGGCTGGTTTTGATCATAATGAGAGCCATGTGCACGTAACTGAGGAGAGAATTTGTCCCTAGGTGCGTTAAGACAAAATAGAAACCTTATTAGGCCAAGATTTTGAGCAATCAATGAATGTTAAGCACCCCAAACTCTTTGTAGTAGGAGATTAGTCTTTGCTAATACGCAGACCACATTAGCTTTGTACTGCTGTTTTAAATCCATCCATCATGGTCAAGACTAAAATGGGCGGCATTCAGGGGTTTTTTTACAGTTTAAAATGCTTTTACCTAAGACTTCTGAAGTTTGAACCAAAAAGTTGATTGAAATGTGTTTTCACTGTCTTAAGTTTGATGATTATTATCTCAAATGACTGACGTGCATGTTTTTCTGCTTGATACACGCTGTGTTCGAACAGAAAATAGTCGTGTTTGGATACTTCTGAAATGAGGCGCTATTCATGGAACGATTCCATTTTTCTCATTGTTCTCTGAAGTTTAGGGGAAAACAGTTTAAAGAACTTCCTCAAAGTGCTAACCTTTAAGTAACAGTGTTTGCCTGTTTGCTTGCCTGGTAAACTTTGCTTTTTATACTGACAGACGTTACTAATGTTTAAGTTGATTTATCAACAGTATTTTTAAAAACTCAAATTTGTCTTGTGAAAAATGAGATGATTAGAGGAACAGAAAGAAAGCAACAGGTAAAGAATTCTTCAATTTACATAAATTGCAAATGATTTGGTGCTAAATTTATGCACTATGACATTTGGCTTTTATGCAATCATATTTTTTTCTTTAATTAAAGCTGTTAACACTACCTGATATTAATCATAATGTTCCATTATGTTGATTGCTTGTAATAGGAAGAAAAGGGGTGTCTTCCTGTGCAACTGACACAGCTAGGCTTTGACGGCAGGCCTCCACAAGGTCTACCCTTTTGATTCCCTTTAACTGAATTCTGTTCATCAATTGTTTTTGTTTCTTGGGAGGTGGGAGGGAAAGGGATTCGTTGCATAGAATAAGTAATAAGGGTACCATAGAAATTTCTACCATAGGGATCATTTCATGCTTTTTTTCAGTCTTTGCTGTTATCTGTCCCTCATCTTCATAACTGGGCAGTGAATTGCTGTTAGACAAATAAAAACAAGCAATCCAAGAGCAAATGAGTTTTTAAAGACTTCTATTTTATGCACAGTGTAGGTGTGTTCACATGTACTTTTGCAATAGTTGATTAAAAAGTACACTTCTGATAGTTCAAATGGCAAAACTTGTAGCTGGCTTCAGTGACTTTTTTTTGGACTTGGTGTATCTCGTTACCGATAGCAAAAACTAGAACCATGAAATCAAATGCAGCTTGAAAACAGAATAAAAAACCCAGAAAGCCTGTTGCAGAGTGTTCAGGCGGGCTGATGAAGCCTTCAAACATGGTACGGCAACAAGGACGTGTAGGTGAAGATAGTATACAGTGATTTTTATTACTGCTGCCATTTCATTTCGTGCAGGCGTGTTAGGAGAAATGAATGTTACTAGTACTGAGGAAGGGATGGACAGGACACTAGCAGAGGGCAGAATTGGAGTCACATGCACAAAACGTGTACAAACTTAGTGTGAACCTCTTCACAGTTTAAGGTACATGAATCTGAATTAGATATTCGAGCAGATAAATGGAGGGATAGGTGTGGCATATGGCTAGAGCGGTCTGTCCTTTTCTTTAACTCAGAGGGAATCGTAAGCAGGGGAAATAAAAAGACTAAAGATGAGCTCTGTCCTTAGTTTATGTCAGGATTTTCATTTAAGTTTTCTTTGGTCATTTAGTACTTTTGTAAAATGAAGCTAGAGTTGCCATTCTCATCTTAAAACCTAAATAGTTGACTTGTGGAAAAAAGTTTGGAGGCAAAACTAGCTAGTTGTGGGTGCTGTTAATACCTGTGCCCATAGGATCTAGAAAGTTAAGTGGAGTTTAGATCTGCTTCAGGAGAGTTAGCTCTGTCTGATACCAATGTTCATACTTTCAATGTCGTTAGAGGCTTTTATAAGCATGTTTTGCTGGATCAGGGGCAGGTAGTGTCTATTAATCTATAGCAGTGGCTGAAGTAATTTCCTGTGAAGGGAAGCATTTTGCTTAAGAATGTTTTCATAGATTTTCCTATATGAACATTTCCTTGATTTTGTTTAGCTTTTATGTTAAGTAAATTTACAGATGAAAATTTAGTTGATAAGCTTCTACTGGTGGCCATGAAGGAAAAAAATTACCTTGCTGTCTTCCTGTTAATGCACAATTTTTCTTAGTGCCCAAGAATTTGGAAGGTGACAGAATATTTTGCACGTGCAGGTTGAACGCATGAAGCTTGTGGGAACTTGGGTCGGATAGAGAAGCAAAGTGATGTAGGTTATGCTAAGATGAGAACAGCAAAAATGGTATTTTAATCCAATGTAGTTTGGGACAGTCTACATTGTGTTTTTTAATTATATTGACGTTTATATGATCCCTTTGGTTGAAATACTAATGATCCTACTTTGTATAACAACTAACCATTTTAAAGAGGAACTCTTGTTCTCAGCCAAAACTTTTAACTGTGAAAACTTGAGTTTACCTTTCAGGCATTGATACACTATTTTTTTTTTTCTTCCAAATCTACTACAGATAAAGCAAACGCAAAACTCTGTCCCCTTTTCTCTCCTGTCTATTCATGCTAATGGGGTTTTATATCTTAAAGTTCTTGGATGATATAATTAAAAACTTTTTTCCCTGTTACTGTGAGTTGGCAGTAGGGACAAATGGGCAGAGGGACTGGCCTTACTGATTACTTTGCAAACATAATGGTTTTGGGTAAGAACATAGGAAGGAATTCCTGAAAGGTAAAAGGATTTCCAAGAGCTTATTCACACTTTTATTATTCTTTGACTGAGCACAAAAGTTCATCTTTAAATAGTAGTAATAGCTGCCATATTGGGGTGGGTATTAAAATGAAATAAACCTGTGGGTTGTCTTGCTGTTCCTAAAGTAACACACCAGTGAAGTTTGGGAAATACTTCCTTTAGAAAGTGCCAGTGTCAGGACATGTGATGCTAAGACAATTTTTTTTTTTTTCCAGCTCTTAGAGGAACGATAGGATGCTTGAGACCATCCAAGCTGCTAAATATTTTAGGAGCCTGGTTGTGTTAATACTTGAACATATGAGCAGTCATTTATGATGCAAATTCCTATCTGGCTGCTACTTTCGCTCTCCAGATAGCCAAAATTGTCTGCCAGAGGGCTTTTCATTATTATTTTTTTTTCCTCCCCTCCTGGTGTGAGCATGATCAAACAGCAGGACTTAGTGTAGTGAAGAATAAAACAAGAAAAAAAATGCATGAAACCTCAGTAAATGGGTGAATAGACTATATTTAATAAAATTGTTAGTTTAATAATCTTGAAGCCTTAGATGTTAAGTGTGAGTGTCTGATTGAATGAGAGTCCTGAAAGTTAGTTAGTCCTACAGTAATGTACTCACATTTTGTTCTTCTCCAATTTCAGTATTATGGACTGCAAATCTTGGAAAATGTGATAAAAACAAGATGGAAGATTCTTCCCAGGAACCAGTGTGAAGGTAGGGAGAAATTTTTTGTCTTCTCCTCTGAACTTTGTGTATTAACTGAGATTTAGACTGTCAGTCCCCATGTAAGTCATTTTTGGCTTCAAATACAATTAGGCTAGTAACTTTTTGTCATGTAGTAAGACCATCTGTGCTTCTCTGGATGAAGAAGCTATGTTTTTGCCTTTTGTGATAGTGGTCTCGGTGGAATGGTGGGCACCTGAAATCGTTAAAAGCCGTGGGAAGGTAAAAGATGTGACTGATAGTTTTGTCAGTTAAGTGTTATACTGACTTACAGACCAAACTAACCTGAAGAGATCTAACCCTTGGCAGCTTCTTAAGTTAGCTCCTGGCCTTGAGGTAGAGATTTTGATTTTCTGTACTTGGCACAGGAGGCTCTCTTCAGCCTGTCTGGGCTGTGTATGCAGCCCCACCAGTATGCTCTCATTTTCCTGATAGACTCTCTGGTGCATCTGGTACCATGTGTAGATTTATGTGACTTTCTAAAAATTATAAGCCATCATAATTATTTAAAAACAGAAGCAGTAAGTTAATGCATGGTCTTGCCTATTATGGGCTATTCACTGTGAGGATGGTGAGGCACTGGCACAGGTTGCCCAGAGAAGCTGTGGATGCCCCATCCCTGGAAGTGTTCCAGGCCAGGCTGGATGGGGCTTTGAGTGACCTGGTGTAGCGGAAGGTGTCCCTGTTTGGGGCAGGGGACTTGGAACCAGATGATCTTTAAGGTCTCTTCCAACACAAGCTGTTCTGTGATTCGTTCTTTTACACAGTGAGATACTACCAAGTCTTCTTTTAATAGTATATTAAATGTATATGAAGGTAGATTGTTGTAACTGGAAGTACACTGTAGGGCAAACCCTAGTCTTCTGTCATTGCAAGGAATCTTAAAATAAATGCTATGTTTTGTTGTTTTTTTTTTCTTCCTCCCTTATAGCTTGCAATGTGTGTTGAAATTCAGACAGTAGCTTTAGTAAATGGAGGTACCTCTATGGTGCAGGATTAGTGCTTGTTCACGTACCTTTCTGTCAATTCATGATAACGTGGACTTCAAAACATTAAGTACAGCTACTTTAAATTCTTGCCAAGGAATGTTGTCACCATTCTGTACTTGGCTTTTTAATAAAAGCTGGTTTTGGAACTCGTTAAAGTTACTCCAGATTCCTGTGTTCTGCTGTGAGTTTTTATTAACAATGCTAGGATGTGCTTTAAATTTTTACTGCCAGTGCTTAGGTTCTGAAACTGTATTGATTGAAATGTAATTGTAAATGTCGATGACAAGTGCGTAAAGGGCGACTTCCACATTTTTGTGATCATTATTCTTCTTGCCTTTCCCCCCACTCCTTGTAACTATGGGTTGACAGATAAAGCATGGCTCTTTTTGAAGGTGGAAGTAAGGTTTCACATTTGTTCTACTGTTGGAAACAGACTTGCAGGCTTCCAGGAAGCAACTTCAACTAAGGCTCAGAAACAACTATGTCCTTTTGAGAAACTAAGGAAGCACCCTGAAGTGAAGTCTTCGGTGTGCTTTGAATAATTAAGAGTATCTCAAGTCATGTCTTGTTACATTCTGGACTATAAGCACTTGGTTTCAGCATTTGGAAGGTGTTCTGCTCAAGTCTTTACTGTGGGAGCAGGGCAGAAGAAATGAAGGAGTTGGTAGTTTGAAGCAGTTAGCTTACTACTACCTGCTGGTGAACTGAGGTGTAGTAGTCTCACAGAGGTGGATTTGCTTGGTAGTTTGGAACTAAGCAAGTGCCAAACGCAGAATATAATTCAGTAATTATAAATCTTAAAAGGACATCTGTTAATGCATAGATTAGATGAGAAATAGTGGTTGTAGGATGAGGATGCTGCCTGTGCTTTGGGTTATGTTCTCATCTGTTTTTGAGATGCCAAGCGGATACTGGATACGTGGATTAAATTAATTGTGGAATGATGTATTTGAGTTGATGTCACAGATTTTTGTTACTTGAGTGTTTGCAGCCATGGTAGTACTGTTTGATTCCTGCCATCTGAGAAGGGCCAATAACTATAGCTTGATAGCTTACAATGGAAAATAAAGTTAATGTCTGTAGTTGTGCAATCAACTGGAAGTGTTTTATTCTTCTTTTTCCTGAGCTTTGTACTTCTGAAGACTCCAGAGTAAAAAAGTCCTTCATCCTAACAAATGTATGTCTTTAGTTCAACCTTTTAAAATATTTTCCCTTTCACAGAGCCAAACTAAAATTGTGAAATTTACTTTTATTTTCACATTTTAGGGGAATTGAGTTAGTTGGCTTTTACTTGTCTGATTTCTCTTGTGTATCAGTAGAAGAGGAACCCAATGTATTTAGCGTACCCTGGCATTTGATCCATTTTGGCCTCAATGGTGTAGGAGGGAGAAACAATGTTTCATCTCTAATCCAGTTTAATCTGGTCTGTGGTGGTGGTTGAATTTTTTTTTATTTTGGCTGATCATAATTGGCTTGTACAAAAGAATTGCTCCAGAGTTTATTGAGACGATTTGATTACCTGGGAAATAAGAAGACTGGTTAAATTGAGGTTTCCTTGATTCTGACTCCAGTCATTCCTTTAGTTGACAGGATTTTCCCGTTTGAAGTGTAACTAGTAAAATACGGGTGCAGGAAACTGAAACTCAATATAACAAAGTAATGCTAAGTAACAAAGCAATTCATGCAGGTTGTAAATCACTTAATTTTAACTTATACCTTACTTCATAAAACTTAGCATGTCTTATTTGATTTGTGTAGTAAATACAGCTGACAAATGTTACTTTTGATTAAGATGATACTAAATCCATTTTGAGAAAATACTGTTTTCCTCTTCTAGCAATAGCAGTGCTTAACAGTTGAAGTTACGAGTAGACTTGAATTGAGCTGTCAGTGGACAAAAAAAGATATTGAAACAACCTACCTGAAAATTCTTGGAGAAATAAAATGATGTCATTAATTACAGAGCCTGAAGTGTAACCTTTTTCTCACTTTTTTTTTTTTTCCCCTAGCTGTACCTCAGGTTGTGCATCAGAATCACTTGTTGGGCCCTGAGGTTAACCAGGGTTTTGTTATCGCTTCTGTCTGAATGCTGGGAGGTTTTAGCTTCCAGCCTGGAATTCCAGACACCAGCAGGAAAATGTTTTCTTCAGATGTGTTCTTTGGACTTGAAAGTCCGTTTTTAAGTTTGCTTTTATTTTAAAATAGCTTTTATTCTTGAGCTCTTCTGTTCCTGGTACCTTCTAATTTGTGAAAAGTTTTTCTGTTCCTCATGTGTCTTTGATTTTGAAGGTTGAGGATTGTAAGTGCTTTTGGAAAGTTTATCTGTATCTTCCCGTAATTCTAAAACAGGACTTGGGCAAAACAATTTACAGTTCTAAAATACTTAAATGATTACTCTGCTTTTTCTTGTTCTTGAACTTTTTGTTTGCTTTTGGAGTTAGCAGTTTGAACCAATTGCTGACCTGGTTATCTAGACAAAAGCGGAATTTATGGAGCATAGAACTGGTAAAATTCAGTTAAATGAGATGCCTGGCCTGCATGTTCAGCTGTCAGGCATGTTCAGCAGTAGACCATAGCAATGGGGTTAGACTTGCTCTTTATGATGCATTTAGGCTTTAAAAGAATGCTTTGGCTTGCTCTTATATGTGTACAAATGATGTAATGTGGTTTGCATTCAAACCTTACTGAGGCTGCCGTAGTGAAAGGCTGGTGGCATATTCCAGAACATCCCGTACAGTGGTCAACTTGGCTTATTTCCAGAGTATTGTACTATCATTCTCAAGTAAAAATTCTCAGTTTACTGAGGTAATACTAAATTACTTTACACTCTTGTTTAATAGTGCTTATAAAGGATGTCATTTGATTAAAGTGCTGTGGTCTTAATAGGATTTTCTCTTATGGGTGAAAACCTGCCTAGAAATAAAGGCTTCTTGGTCTTCCAGTGTAGTGATACATTTCAACAATCCTAAATGTAAAATGAAATTAGGTTCCTGTGAACAGAGCAAGCGTGTCTGGAGTGTTTTGAGTTGGAGTGGATAAGCACTTCTTCATTATGAAACCTGAATTGCTTGTACAACTACTCATTTTGAAATGGGGAAAAAAAGTGAAGTGTTACAGCAGTTTAATGGTTCACAGGAGGTTCCTAGAGTTAGCTATAAAGCTTCTGATGTAGTGGAAGCTGCTGTAGAAGAGATTTTTCTGTGGCATGATTAGATATTTTAATGGAAGTTTCTGGCCTGCTTCATGAAGAGGGGTTTTTTATTCTCTCTATAATGAGTGAGCTACATGGCATTTCTGTATGTCAAGGAGAAGAAAAGTTCTGTGCCTTTTTCAAAAATTTTTGTGAATTAGAATTTGGTTTCTGAAAAGCAAATAGATAATAGATTGATCAGGTTCACCACTAATAGGGAAAGATGATTTGTGGGAGAATCTTGGGATTGCTTAAACAGTTTACTATAAGTGTGTATGCATGCAAACATCCCTGGAGGGGACAACTCCACTTTAGGATTTGAAATTCTAATTTTGGTTTCAGAATAATGTAAATTTGCTGAGTTGCATTGTCCACTTGCTTCATTTATGCCTCTTATTCTTTAATATAAGCAAAGAATTTATTAATTTTAGTAAAGTAGTGTAAACTTGCGTCTGCAGCATTAGTTACAATAATTCTCAATGCTTGTTAAATGTTTGTGCTCTGTAACTGCATGAGAGGCTGTGCTTGTGTGTCTTCAGTACAAGAAGTGGTTTTGTCTGCAGGTGTGTACTTGCTGACTGTGCATTCGTGGTAACATGCTGTGTTTGGTTATGATAGGAACTCGGAGTGTAGCTTACACAGCCTAAATGACATGTAATTGCTTCTAAAAGCACGCTCAAAGATTAAACTGTAGGATATTTCGTACTCAAGTTTAGACTGCAGAACTTAGTAATGTTGGATAATGTGGTGTTCCTCACTGTCCTGATCCAGCTCTAACCATTGCGTACCTTGGGCTACCTGTGAAAATACTTTTCCTCCAGAAAGTATCTCAATTGTGCTGTGTATTTGCCTCTCTGTAGAGGAGCAACTTTCAGATAAGGACTACATTATCTAATGTTCATCCAAAAACTTTCTAAGAGGCCTTGAATTAATGTCCTTGCTCTGTCCTCCTCTTTATTTGTACTTTGTACAAAAGTACTTTTTGTACTCTGCTTACCGGAAAATACTACCAATGGTGTTAGGCCAGGCCTTCTGACAGTGATGATGTCCAGCCTTTCCGATAATCAGAACATAGTTGGAGGTCAGAGCTAGGCTGGCTACTACTGAACTGCTGTGGATGAAGGTATTTCTCACCTGTGCACTTCTTGATGTCTTTGAGCCAATACTGGTGCTTCTCGAGCCCTTCAGTGAACTGGTTCACAGAGCTGTGTCAATTAAAGTTTTGGAATGGAAAACAGAATCTGCTCCCTTTGATTGCAGGTTGTCATGAGATCAGTGTCGTAGTCAGATGGTCCTTGAAGAACGTTACGTGTGTCCTGAGTATTGTGATAGGTTTGGGTTTTTTTTCCTTCTATTTTATTGGAAGGTCTGTTTTCCAGGAATGTGTGTCTCTTCCTGCTCAGCTCAGTGAAAAGTCTAATCTTGGCAGTTGTGTTGTTGCTGTCTTCAAGACTTGTTCAGCTGCTTCTCTGATTGAAGGAGACCTTCTAGACACTGGTTGTGTGGCTTGTGTGTGTCCCGTGCCTGCCTCCTTAAAATAATACTTCCTTTTAAATTCTCAAAACATACTGACTTTAGCAAATCCAGT
Source organism: Tetrax tetrax (assembly GCA_009806455.1). Classification (NCBI taxonomy): domain Eukaryota; kingdom Metazoa; phylum Chordata; class Aves; order Otidiformes; family Otididae; genus Tetrax; species Tetrax tetrax. The sequence goes on from WHYT01000271.1 coordinate 16,402, forward strand.
GGGCTGCTAACCTTGAACAGTTTCTTGGGCATTTTCTGCTGAAGAATGGTAACTAGCCTATGTGTAGATTTTTGTCAGAGTGTAAAATGGAAATATCTTTGTTCTACTGAGAATTATCTTTCCTGTGGAATGACAAAGAAACGAGCTATTATGTATGAAGCAGAAACCGCAATGCTTTGGTTAAAAAGAAAGAAAAAAAAAAGTAGAAAATGCCGTTTAAGCCAAAAAAAAAGCATTAGAGGATTGGATAGTTCCTGCTTTTAAGGGATTAAAAATATTATTTTGTTCACTGGATGGAAGACCTTAGAACCCTGCAGCATGACCAGTGAAAAGTAGCAAACTTTTTAGGTTGTCTTTTGAGCTTTTGACCATTTGTTTTGTTTTTTAAATGGTGAAGCTTTGGACCCCAGAAATTGTTTTCGTTTGCCCATCTCAAGGAGAGATTGGTGGTGGCATAGCATTCAAGTTGTACCTGAACAGCACACTGCTGTTGACACAGCAAAGATGGAAAACATGCAGCTTTGGAGTTCTTAAGAACAATACTCACTTTCTAATTCCTTTCTGAAATGCAGCAGTAGGCTTCCCTTAGTGGTTTGGCAGACAGTTACAATAGTTTAGTTTCTGGCACTGCAAACCTATTTCTATACTATTTTGGGGGCTTTCATGTCTCATTTGTGAATTACTGTGATGCTTCAGCGAAGTGTGTGGTTTTTAGCTTTACAATGTTAGGACATGCAGTCTAATGGTGGCACTTGGTAACAGCTCTTACCCGGTAACTGACTGTGATACTTTTCTGAATGACCATTCTCTGGGAGTAGTATGGGTTGATCCCAGTTGGTAATGATGAACAGTTTCATTTGTTAATTGGAACTACCTGTAGAACAGCTCCTGTCTAGTATGTGTCTCATGGCTCAAAGCCTAGACCGAGTTTTTCCAGATTTCATGAGAATGCAATTACCACGTTGTTTGTTTAAATCCTGTTGCTCGGTCCTGAAATGCAAAAAAAAAAAAAAAAAGACTAATTCTGTTCAAGTCTTAGAAATGTTTTAAAATTTAGAATAGTGGCTAGGAGAAAACATGTCTCCAATATAAGGCATTCTTGGTAGTGACAACTTTTTCTAAGATCTTCAACATATGTGTTTTGTCTGCGTGAGTCAGTTGACTGTCTTGTTGAAGAAGTAGTTGAAACTAGGTTTTAAGTTCTTGAGGTTTAATAGCAAAACACACACCTATTCTATTCTAAAACTTCACTGTGACAAGAAAACACGTGCCTGGTTTGAAAGTGTTTAATCCCTGATGTGCTCAGATGGATCGTTGTGTCAAAGCTGTGTTGAACTAGAACTATTAGTGATGGTCAGTTCATGACGCCAGATCCTGTGTGCATGCCTTTTCTTGAAGTCCCATGTTTTTGTACAGAATTAGATGTGTATTGTGAGGAAAGGTCACTTGGAAAGCCATTGTTTCCATGTCTTCAGTAAGTGACAGCTTAGTGGTGAGGAGGGAGCTGAGGAGATCAGGTGGCAAAAGGAAACTTTAGGCAGTATAGCTTGCTACAGCGTTTGTGGTAGAGCTGAGAACTCTAAAGTAATTTAAAAACATTTGTGGAAGAAACACAACAAAACAAGTGATTTAAATACAATCTGTGCCCCTAGTTGACAAATTGTTAATTCAAGCAAAAATAAAAAAGCAAAAGAAACGTACCAGAATTTATTAAGAGTTTTGTGATCCATAGCATCCATAGTGTGTGCCGTAAAAGCACAGTAGTCCAAATCCAAGCGCATCATACTGTATTGGTGAATAAAGTTTTAAGCTTTTTTCTTTTAAAATTGCGCAGGGAAAACTTTGCTAACGCTGGCATGGTGTTTTGCTTTTAAATGCTGTGCATAAGAACTCCTGTGTTTAAAATGAATCATCTAAGTAAGCTGGAACGTCTCTGAACTTCTACATACAGTGAAGATGATGTATTGAAGACTTCCATGCAGTTCTAGCTAACTTGGCATTAAAACTAGAGTCATGCTTGGGAAGCTCTATTTATTCTTGGAGTTCACTTTTTTATTAATAAAGCATTAGTCAAAGAAGATGGAGGACTCGCTTGTTTGTATTTTGTCTTGCTGTTGTAAACATTTGGCTGAGGCAGTAAGAATCTATCTGCCAACTCTGGAGTTACTAGATACCATCTGAAAATGCATAGTGGGTAGAAATACATTTCACTGAGTGAGCTTTACAGCAGCGTTTGTAAGAACCTAGCGCGATATATGTCAGGGCCTGGACAGTGCTGGATGCCATCTTTCCATCTTCAGCCTGATACGGTGTGGTGCAGTGCTACCCCTGCAGGGTTTCTCACAGTTCCTTGCAGCCTTTAAGAAGCTGATAGATTGATTTGGTGGAAAATACTGCAAGTATACCCTAATCTTTAGTCTGTTTTCCTTTTGTTTTATTGAAATAGCTGAAGTGTGAAGCCATTTTGTACATCTCAAATACCTCTTGCAGAATTGATACGGAGGTGGATTTTTTTCCATAGAGCACACAAGTCAAGAGGGATGCTCACTGACACACACGTATATGCTCCTTAGAGGTGTTTCTTTTTAAAAACATGTAAAGAATCAGAATTTAAAAATATTTATTACTACATTCGTGTTATCTGGCATAGTTGAAAATAAATTTCTAACTCTTCTGCAGGTATTAAAAAATATGTTGTCGGCCTAATTATCAAGACATCGTCTGATCCAACATGTGTAGAAGTAAGTGAATTCTTTTCAGGGGGAGGAAGAGGGAGGGGAATATTATGCATAACCTAACTCTTCTTTCTCTTCTCCAGAAAGAGAAAGTATATATTGGGAAACTGAATATGATTCTTGTTCAGGTAAGCTAGAATTCATAAAGTTTTAAATCTTGTTATAATGTCTTAGACTTTGGATGTGTATCTAACATATGGATGCTTCACTTCTCAGATACTGAAACAGGAATGGCCGAAGCACTGGCCGACTTTTATAAGCGATATTGTGGGAGCGAGCAGGACTAGTGAAAGCCTGTGTCAGAATAATATGGTGATCCTTAAGCTATTGAGTGAAGAAGTGTTTGATTTTTCCAGTGGCCAGATTACTCAAGTAAAAGCTAAGCATTTGAAAGACAGGCAAGTATATATATTTAAATCTTAATAAATAGAGTAGACTTTGTGCTTGCAGCTAAGTAGTTGTTCTCACTTTGAGCTTTTGAGTGAACACCTACAGCTTGTCTAATTTGATTTCTGAGACTGAGTGGGTGACTGATTTTTCTTTAAAGCAGTTAGGTGATAGTAAACTTACTTGTACGCACAGATATTTCTGCCTTATTGCGAGGAGCATCTATTGAGTGGTGGTTCCTGCCCCTTTAACAGAGCATTCAGCATTGATTGTAATTCCAAGCCAGGATTTGTAAGCACAGACTTCAAGCTACTTCAAACTATGCATTATTACCATGAAAACTGGTAAAAGCCAGGTAGCTTGGGAATGTACCTATGGACATAGGACTGCAGGACCTTTTCTGTCAGCAGGTCGACTGTCCTGACATTTCAATTAAAATAGATAGCATTTCCACATTCCATAAGCAATCCTTAACTTTTAATTTATTTTTTTACAGCATGTGCAATGAATTCTCTCAGATATTTCAACTGTGTCAGTTTGTGATGGTAAGTCTTGTTTTTTTAATGATATTTTTTAAAATTCCCTCAGTTATGCATAACAATATCATAAATGCTAATGGTTGTTTACAGGAAAACTCCCAAAACGCACCGTTAGTTCATGCAACTTTGGAAACTTTGCTACGATTTCTGAACTGGATTCCTCTGGGATATATCTTTGAGACCAAGTTAATCAGCACACTAATATACAAGGTACTCATGCAAAGATTGACAGCTCTTAAATTTAAGTAAAAGTTGCAAAAAAGCTTTCCGTGCAACGCTCTTGTAATAATCTGTATTTTTTTTCTTTCTCTCAATAGTTCTTAAATGTTCCCATGTTTCGAAATGTCTCTTTGAAGTGCCTCACAGAGATTGCAGGTGTCAGTGTAAGCCAGTACGAAGAACAGTTTGTAACGCTTTTTACATTGACCATGATGCAGTTAAAACAGGTAACGTTTTAAATAAATCTCTCTTGACTGTTTCATTTCCCAGAATGAATTTCTGTACAACCTAGTTCAGTTCGCAAATTTCTATTCATTAGAGAACTCTTGATAAGACAAATATCATTCTTAAGTGGTATTTGTGACTTACCAGAAGATGCTAAGTGTATTTTTCTGACTCTAGATCACAGCTGTATTTCTGCTGCATTGATTTGTTTTGATTAATTTAAGAGGCTTTTTGAGCACTTGGGCTGTCTGATGGGGAAAGTTGCGAGAGGTGCAACAAAATTTGTACTGCATTAACGCTTAAAAACTGACCTAAGTTCTGCAAGTTGCTGTTTTAATTTTTGAAACCAATAGAAATGTTTGTCATATAAAGCCATGCTTTAAATCTAAATAATTTGATGATTCCCCTTGTGCAGATTCAAGTACGTGAGTTTGTAGCTTTCCTCATTGTATTTGCATCCTAAGTGAACAGTTGCATGGGGTTTTTTTTGACAATTTTTTCCTCTGTTTGCAATGTTGGTCCATCTTAGAGGTTCTTTAGATCAGGCATGCTGCTTTTAATACCTTCATTCCCTCCAGCTTCAAGTGGAGCTATGGGATTTTTATTTAGTTACAGTTAAATTTAAAGGCAGATTTTTTTTTTGTACGCACCAAAATTAATATGTGTGTTAAGCAGTGGAACATTACTTGCTTGGTTTTTTTTGCAGATGGTGCTCTTGATTCTAAATGCCAATGTATCTGGCATGTTTTGCAACCTGCAGGTTTTTAGCATGACTATTGAGTATGAATTTGATGCAAACTGTTGCATTTATTGCAAATATTTGACTCTAACTTTGTAAAATGAAGTTGGAGAATAATCAAAACCACACAAAACCTGGCAGCAGCGAAACAGTTAAACTTTGATCTCTCTGTTCTGTAGCTTGATAGTGTTGACTTTAAAGAATGTAGTTCATTACTTGTAAGATTTTTTTTGTAAGAAAGCTCTGTAAAGAGGGGATGCCGTGAAAAGCAGACAGCTTTTTTTGCCAAAAGAGCAAAATATTTGTTAATATACAGTTATTCTATGTCTGTATAAAATGGGAAATTCATTATTATGTCTGTATTCTTTGCATTAGATGCTTCCTTTAAATACCAATATCCGACTTGCATACTCAAACGGAAAAGATGATGAACAGAACTTCATTCAGAATCTCAGTTTGTTTCTCTGCACGTTCCTCAAGGAACATGGTCAACTTATAGAGAAGAGATTAAATCTGAGGGAAACGTTAATGGAGGTAAGTTGCTCAGTTTATCCAGCTTAAAAATGTAGCAAGTGTGTTCTTATACTCAAAGGATGTAATACTAATGTAATCTCTAGATCACTGTACTTCAGGTGGGTAAGAGGGGAAAAAAGCTTCCTATTTCCTTCATATAATTAGTAAATCACATGAATTATAAGAAAAAACTTTCATCATTTTTGTTTCCTTTCTTCAATGATGCTCTTATTTTCAGTGATCCTATACTAATACAATGTCTCAAGATGTCGGTATCTGTCTCTCCCTTTTACTTGTTCCTCCTTGAAAGTGTTAAATAGTGCTTTAAAATAAAGTAATAATTCTTTTTCCATGGATCTTTACATACTGTATTTTCTGTTTAAGGTGTTGCTTTGACTTTCACCAGTCTGTATGAAGCAGTTCAGTGATAATTTTGTTCGGCATCCAAAGCTGGTTTCTAGGGTACAGCACTGCTGTAGTTCAGGGTTTCCATCCTATCCTGGTATAGCTTCTTGCCTAATTTGCCGTTTCCCAAAGTTTAACTAAAAGGCTTTAAATAAAATTCTCAAGAGTGATACTCATTTTCTATGTAATAAAGACTGTGTATGCCAATAATGCTTAATGGCAGAGCTCTACCAAATGACTATGCGTGTTTTATTGTAGTATGAGGACCTACAGACCTCAATTACCAGCTACCTCCCAGCAGTTCCTGAAAATAAGATTTACAGTTGTCCTTCCTCTCTGCTTATTCCCTTCTTTTCCTGGAGACTGCTGTGTTCTTTTGAATTTTGACAGTAAAGTGCAACTTAACTGTCAAAACCACTTGGGATCTGTGGAAATTACTGGAAATTGAGTTAAGAATGAAGGGTTGGAAAGGCTTAAAATCTAGGTGATTACTAAACACTCAAGGCACTGGTCTAGATCACAAAATTAGGGTTTTTCAGTTGTGCTTTTTAACTGAATAAAAATATTGCTGAGAGTGAGCTGTTGTGTGGTGACTTTTTTGCTAGCTCCCTCCCACTGCTGAGCTCCAAGGGGATGGAACTGGCTCCGTAGCCCCTTGAAGCACCGCTTCCAGTGCTCAGAATCAAACCCTGTGCAGGTACGGAGGTGATAGGCTGAGGAACTACCCTGAGGCACAGGCAGAAAAACAATACCACAGTTCAGACTTGGAGACAAGGTTGCATTGGGAGGGGCAAGTACCTCTTGCAGGTGAATTACCTGTAACCTAACATGTCCATCTGAATTCTAGTCCATTTTCCAGCTGGTATTCCCAGTACGTTTCTTCTGGAAGTAGCCCTCTACAAAAAAAATGTATATTAATAAGTTCATTGCAGATGCCAAATTGTAGCTGATTTACAGGATTGACTAAGAGGAGTTTTTAGACTAAGTTCATTAAAACTAACATCTACAAAATTTTATTCTGAATAACTTTTGAGTGTTTTATAGGATGTTGAAATGTTTGACAAAGTTCTTATGCTGGCCTGAAGTGGTTGCAAATTTTGCTTTTGTAAGTTGTAGTGTAATAGAATGTAGTTAGACAGTTACTTTATAAAGTCCTGTGTCATTCTAACGTGTTCATTTCTGCGCTTCGGTGCATCAGATCTTCTGAAATTGTTCTGCAAATTCATTAGAGCTATGTAGACTAGTGATGGAAGCTGCATAAGTTGTTGCAAGTGAAGCTACCAAGAAAAATTGATGTAAGACAATGTATGGTTGTTTTGAATCCCTGTTTTGACGTCACGGATACAGATGCTGAATCAGGTCTTTACCATCTAGAATGCTCTGAGTTGCTCTAGTACCTAAGCTGGGAAAATCCCTTCAGATTTCATTGTTTCATTCTGTTTGTTCACTGGTGGGCTGCTGCTTTGAGATCTTTCACTGGGGGACTGAAAAATAAGACAAAAAATATTTGGCTATGTATTTCTAATTTCTGTGGTTGGTCTGTCAGAATTGCATCAGGGCCCTCCCTTCTCAGTCTGCTGTGGCTCTTTTTTCAATAAAGAAATGGAAAATGTTCTGGTAGATGGATTCTGTGGAAAGCAAGTGAGTGGTACGGCTTTGATGGTTGCCTTCAGTTCTTCAGGGTGTAAGGATTCAGAACGAATTAGCAGTAATGGTCTTGAGAGCAGGAGTCATTCAGACTAGCTGTTGAGGGGTTTTTGAGGCTCTAAACCAAAATGCCTTGCAGAAGCTCCAGAGGCTGTGAATTTGGTAATTCACAAACAGGCTTGTTTGGCTATGGCATTTCTTCAGTCTTTAGGCTACTTTAGATTAAAGAATTGGTACATATTTTGAAAATAACAGCAATTGACAGGGAGCTTTGCTCTGCCAGTCAGAAGTCTTACTTATAACTAATGTCACTGCCAAGTTGTATGTTAATTTGGCATTTTCTCTGTATTTGGATAACTGAACCTGAAGCGATGTTTTTATCTGCAGAAATAGTTAGTAATCAGATGTTTAAACCACACTTTTCCAGGCCCTCCATTATATGTTATTGGTATCAGAGGTTGAAGAAACTGAAATTTTCAAGATTTGTCTTGAATATTGGAATCATTTAGCTGCTGAGCTCTACAGGGAAAGTCCGTTTTCAACATCTGCTTCTCCATTGCTTTCGGGAACTCAACACTTCGATGTTCCTCCAAGAAGACAGCTTTACTTGCCTGTATTGTCCAAGGTAATTCATGCTTAAGTAAAGGTATTGTAAAGATTCAGATACTGTTCCTGAATTCAGAGAATTTGCTTCAATTTGCTACCTGTATGGGGTAACATAAGAAAACTTTTCTTAGTTTAAGTAGTTGGTAATAGATTCAGCTTAGTTAAAGTGCTGCAGCTGCAAAATACTTCAAGATGACACCAGTAGATGACAGGAATATTAATACAATGTTTCATATTTTTTAAGATACTTATTACGAAAGTAAGACTTAAAAAAAAAAAATCTGTATTAAACTGTTTTTCTTTATACAGATAAAGGCTGGAGTGTTAGAGAGGAGGGGGGAAAAAAACTGTGTGTGTATGGAAAAAAAAGTGGTCTTTAGAAGACCCCTAATATTACATATGAATTTTGAAGCTCTAGAAAGTGTACTTGATAGGTTGGTTTGGTTTTTTTTAGCTACTCAGCTTGCTCGTGGAGAGAGAGAAATCAGCAGGCTCTATTCTTAATGGCTTTTTAGTTTAACATGTCTCTGTAGAACCTTAATGTGAGCTAATTTCATGAAGTGTTGGCTGTACCTTTGACATGGGTCAGAGCGCTCTGGAAACACCTGTGGAGCTATGTCTGTATTGGCACGTTACGGTTAGATTAATTTGAACTTTCCTTTGGAACATACAGGTTCGATTGTTAATGGTTAGCCGTATGGCTAAACCTGAAGAAGTTTTAGTTGTGGAAAATGATCAAGGAGAAGTAGTACGAGAATTCATGAAGGATACAGATTCCATAAACTTGTACAAAAATATGAGAGAAACGTTGGGTAAGTGTACTAGCTGGTATTTCTGTGCTGTAGCTCTGTGCCGCTGCGTCAGCAGCACGTGTGTTACAGAATGTTAGCTTATGATCTGAATTACGTGTGGGTGAAGTGACCATCAGTGAGGAGGAGTACGCTGCCTTGAAAGGGAGGAGGCAGTGTTGGTCTGAAGTTTTCTGTTTTCAGCATGTAGTATTGTATAACTTGGTTAACGCCACTTATATTTTTATCCCTTGCCTTTTCCCATCGAACAACACCTTTTTATATTCATTTACCAAAATGTTTCAGATCCAACGAAAGCTTAGTTCTGGCAGAAGGCTGTTAAATTGGAAGGATTTTTCTGAAGTGGACTTGCTGGCAATTAGTAGTTGTTGTCTTGTGTAGACCAAGCACTTCTCAGCAAAAATGATTTCTTCCTTCAATAAGTCTTCTGAATAGTTTTAAAATTTTTTGTAGTGTTCTTAAACAAAACAGAACTATTCTCAAACAAAATACAAAATTCTAGCCTGAACTTAAGCTTCAAAAATCTTGTCCAAAGTTAGTGCTAAGGTCTTACAATGACCTTGCTTGAAAGAACAAAAGCTACAATTAATTACATATGCAGGGGAAAAAAAGGGAAAATTGTTGGCGTACTGAAGAACACCACATCAGTATTTCCATAGCATTTAATGTAGCAAGTATATTTTACTTTTAGTTCATTTATACTAGCATACTACTATCTTTAGAAATGTCATGTTCCAACTGTGACCGATTCATCAGTGAACTGATAGTCCCTGTGAATTGTAGTGATAACTTAGGGGTTTTTGAGGCAAGAAAAAAAAAATTCAGAGCCCTCACTGCAATTTGAGGGACTTGAGGATTATAATTGTCACATATGCTGGGACATCAAACTTTCAATACTAAATATTTTTCTATCAAATGCAAATACTTTAAAGAAACAATGAGAGCTTAGTAACAGGTTTATGAATGGGGCAGGGGGTGGAGGGGAGAAGCTATGTGATGGAAAGTGTTTGTGGAAATTTCTTTTTTTTTTTTTTTAAATTCTCAGTAGAAATCTGTTTCTGAACCTGGCCTTAAATTGCTTTTGACTTTTTGAGGTTTAGAATTTTATATGGGAGACGCTAAGCCTGTTAGAGGCTGATATAAGCGTCTGAGATATGATACGTGACTCTTTCCGCTTTAATGGTGGGTTATTGCAACCAGCAGACTTAATGACACTAAAATAAAGAGCAGAAGAAAATTTATTGACTACTTACACACTGTATAATGTCCCCCACAGGTAGACAATCCCATATTCCCTAGATACCATCAGTATGTACACCTTCTGTTAATGATTTTGCTTAGCAGCTTTACTGATTTGACTGGTACATGAGACATTCATTGATTTGGACTTTTCACATGTGGTGTTTTCTTTAAATCCCTTGGAACAAACGTAGATTCTCAATAAAATTTATTGTCCGTCCTTAAAATAAGTTTTTAGTGAATTTGTGTTTAAATTTTTAGCTCATTCTGTCATGAGTTCAGGAAAGAAACTCTGCATTTACCTAACAATTTAGTTGTCTTTTTCTTGAAACAAATTTAACTTTGCCTGTGGAGTTGTGGTCCAGGTTGTTGCTTTAAAATGTGCCTGTTCAATGCTGGTGTCTTTCAGTTTATCTTACACATCTGGATTACGCAGACACGGAACGAATTATGACTGAAAAACTTCACAATCAAGTGAATGGAACAGAATGGTCATGGAAAAATTTGAATACCCTGTGTTGGGCTATAGGCTCAATCAGTGGCGCAATGCATGAAGAAGATGAAAAAAGATTCCTTGTTACAGTAATTAAGGTATTGTGGTGCAAAACTAGTTAATAGCTTTGTCACACTTCGTAGTTTTCTGGTCAAGAAACCTAAATTTACAAAAATGCTGCTGTGTGTTCTTAATAAGCTACCTTGTATGGCAAGCAAGTTGATAAGAATAACTTAGTGGGAAATCTTGTATATCCTGAATTTAAGGCTGATAAATTCTTTAGCCATGAACAATGCATTACTCCAAACAGTTTTCACAGTGAGAATTTCAGGGAAAAAATGTTGTTTATGATGAATTAGTTTTCTTCAGGGATGCAGAAGAGATGGAAAGGGATTGCTAATGAAATGAAGGAGAGTGGCAAAATAACCCACACTTTTAACTAGCTAGCATTCTTCTATTTTCCTGTTTTCCAAATTTTCATTATCAAAGTGAATTTTTTGTAAATACCTGTATGGAAGAGTGCAGGAACAAAATGTTTTTTTACAAGGGTAATGGACCTTACTTTAGCAAGTCATACGAATTCAAACAGAAGACTTAGTTTTCATTTCTTCTGTTTGATGTGGAGTCCATTTTTGTTGATATTAACTACTTGGTCGGTGCTCAGTACTGTTGAGGCTTGTTGAAATCCCTCCTGCAAAAATCTTCAGTTATATTTAAAATGAAGATTCCGTAACTTAAATAATGGCATCACCCCAGTTATAACCACTTTGGGTGTTTTTGGTTTTTATTTGGACTTTGAACTTGATTATGGCAACCACTTTCCTTTTATCTTTAATGTAGTTTCTTGTCAGGTTTTATTTGCGTAGTGCTTTTTAATAAAACTGGACGAGCTTGGAGAGGAAACTAAAAATATGTTATGTTGTAGGATCTCCTGGGACTCTGTGAACAAAAGCGAGGAAAAGACAATAAAGCCATTATTGCATCAAATATCATGTATATAGTAGGTCAATACCCACGGTTTTTGAGAGCTCACTGGAAATTTTTGAAGACAGTAGTCAACAAGCTGTTTGAATTCATGCATGGTAATTACATATTTTTCATTTACTGTTTTAATTATTTGAAAAATGATGCTCAGACATGGACATGTATGGGAGAAAAAAAATACAAAGCCGTAACTTGACTTGATTTAATTTAGAAACCCACGATGGCGTCCAGGATATGGCTTGCGACACCTTCATAAAAATAGCACAAAAATGCCGCCGACATTTTGTTCAGGTCCAAGTGGGAGAGGTCATGCCATTTATTGATGAAATTTTGAACAACATTAATACAATCATCTGTGACCTTCAGCCGCAACAGGTACGTTTAACTCGGCATTGTGGATAATCAGTAAAGACTAATATCAAAAGTTACTTCATGCTGAACTGTAGTAGGGATTTTAAAGCCTTGAATTATATTCCTTAGTTTTTTGTTAGTGATAGTGTTAACAGTATAAATAGCATGATGAGGTTGCATTACTGAGCTCTCAGTTAAAATGCTTGGAAGGAGAATTGAAGTGCCTTTAGTTGGAATTTTGATTTTTTGGAATGTTTTAACAAGTAAATAACACTCATAACCACAAAATAGGATTCAGTTTTGGCAAAGAGTAATATACTATTATAAACAGTATATCTACAGCTCTTGTATTGTTTGAAGGAGGGGTGGGGAACAATCCAAAAGCAGCTATGTCTAGGAATGGAGTAGCTCATGAAGTGAGGGAGTAATGCCCACGTGTGACATGCGCTGAAATGTTGCAATAACATACTGAAACTTTGGGTCAGAATGGATCTGGCATTTGAAAAAAAAGTACTTGGAGGAGTCATGTAATCCAGTCCACAGCTTAAACGTGTCTGGTAATACTCGGTTAAGAGTTAAATGGCATATGTCTGAGTTTGCACGCTTCAGGATATGATGGCAAAGTGAAGAAACACTCTGGGACATAGTGGCATTTGAAGGGAAGGGGATGGAAGTTTGTTTTATGCATAATGAAAGTAAGGAAAGAACAGAGAAGGATCTTGTAAAGTCAAGTGCGGAAAACGGCATTTGGACAGTGAAGCCCATTTTTCAGCCCTCACTATGTGTTTGTTCAGAACGGCGTGAAAAGTTCTTTACTCCTTTTTAACCTTGCTGTTTGACTTGTTCCAATCAGGTGCATACGTTTTATGAAGCAGTAGGATACATGATTGGGGCACAGACAGACCAGACTGTGCAGGAGCATCTGATAGAAAAATACATGTTGCTCCCTAATCAAGTGTGGGACAGCATAATTCAACAGGCGACAAAAGTAAGCTCATTAATTTTAAGTGTATTCTGTGTACAAGTAAAGAAAATCTGCTAAATGTTTTTCTTACCCGGGGTTTATTTTTCACATGGCATGACATTTAAGCGTACGTAGTTGTGGGGGACTTTATTAAATGCTGGCTAAAGCAGTGGTTGACATGAGAGTTCAAGTGTTGTTTTGAGAGGAGACTTAAATGACACAATAGATACTGACTTTAATCTGATTTAAAGGACAATTTTCTGTTACTGTACAGAATATGTTGCACTAGCTTGTTTCCAAGGCTCCCTTTGACCTGGCTCAGAAGTGGGTTCTCTTTCTGAATAACAGAAAAATTAAAACGCTAAAAATGCTGTTCACTTCTCCTCCTTTCTCTTCCATCATTCTCTTAAAGTGCATGTTTATTCTTACTTTTGACTTGCATTTTTTTTTAATCTTTAACATACTTTATCACCACATATGAAAGAGAAACTGTCTTGCACTGCACAAAAGATCAATCCATTTGGAGTTAATCTAATTAAGATTTTGAATCTGAAGCAAACTAGAGTTTTCTCACTCTGACTTCCCTCGTAACACAAGAACATACTGCCATTCTTTTGGACCACTTCTGTCTGTTTTCACCTTCTTAACTTCATCTTAGCTTTTTTTCCTTTCTTCAACTCTAGTAACGCCTGTACCACTCTAGCAAAAATATTTCTGCAGAACAGAATTAAATAAATTGAAGTTTTATCCTGACTCTCTGAGTTAGTGGCAAGTGCCATGAAGTAACCAGCAGTATATATAAAGTCTGTGAATGTCAGTGATGCGTTCTTTAACACTGTGTAAGATAAATTCTTTCAAGTTATACTTTTATATTGAAAACTAAAGGGCAGTTTTATTCATTGAAAAAAAAAAATCGACTTTTTTTTTTAACAGAATGTTGATATTCTAAAAGATCCTGAAACAGTTAAGCAGCTTGGTAGCATTCTCAAAACCAATGTAAGAGCGTGTAAAGCAGTTGGCCACCCCTTTGTGATTCAGCTTGGAAGAATTTATTTAGATATGCTGAATGTGTACAAGTGCCTAAGTGAAAATATTTCTGCAGCTATTCAGGCTAATGGTAAGAAATTCCATGTTCTCCCTGAAAATGGGGGTTAGCAGTGTATGTCATCGGGTTTCAAAGTACGTTCCAAGTAGGCTATTTTTACTGTGTTCATTTTATTGTGTTTGGAAAAGCGGAGAGTGACTGAAAGTGCTTGCTCTGATTTTGTTGTTGTTGTTAACCAGATGTTTTATTCAAATAAAGAACTCCTGATTTTAGAGGGAGGAAAAAACCACCTATAAACAAGAAAGTTTAGGAAGGATGCAAAACGTTATAGATGCTCACTTAAAATTAATAGGCATTTTGCCGAGACAAAGTTGTAGCATGTGTTCTTTTAGTGTACTCTAATTTTGAATATGAAAAGACTGTCCTTAAATAGAATCTCATTCCCTTTTTCAAAGGTGTTAGCAGGGTTTTGGTATGATACTGTGCTACTAAATAGCTTTATTACAGAAATGTAACTGTAGTGGAGGTGCCTGAAAGTCATGATAACCATCTTGCAGTCATTGAGAAGGAATTATCAATTGTCTAACCTATTTTCACTAGGGCCGGCGGTATCTAGGTCGAATGTGCTTCTGTAGTAGTTCATGACAAGATTAAATGAGTCAGTTATTGGATTCTGTGTTATGACCATTGTTTTTGCTGTGCACATGATGATATTTAGAAATAGGAATGTTAAATAAGACTTGGTAACTGAGCCAGCTGGTTGACCTTCAGGTAGTTTCTCAGAATTTGGAATAAAACTGGGTGGGAAATCAATACCTTTAGATTCTGCAGCTCTAATGGCCAGAATTTGACCGTGTCAGAAACAGCGAAGTTTAGGAAGCGGTTGCTAGGACTGTAGTCCTAACGCGCTACTGCGATTGCGGTTGCCTCATAATATTTTCACATCAGGCTCTATGTTGTCAGAGATGGCTCTGATGCCAGCACAGGCAATCCTACTTTTCTTTTCCTGGCTGCACACTGAAGGTTTTCCCGAATGTGTACTCTGAATGGTTGTATGGCTGTGTAGTTAGTTAGATCTGGTTTTGCTGATAAGACTGCATTGATTTGGAAGTATGAAACTGAACTAAGGATAAGGCTTCTTAAGGATATGTGGACTTTACACACAAATACAAGTGGAAGGATGATTTCTCTTGGATGAAATCAAGAGTTCTCTTATTCTCCCCCCATCACTTAAGGAGAAGCTTGCTCCAGGTAGTTGAGTGAATATGTGTGATTTCCCTTACTTGAAAAGCAAGATGGAGCTTTGTTTTTGAACTCTATATGTAGGGTACTGTCAGTAGTAGTTTTATAATGATAAATGGCAACTTGGACCTATGGAGCTAGAATGGGGAGGTAGCTTTTTTTTTTATTTGCAGTTGCATAAGAAGTCTTTAAAAGTCTTTGTAGTTCAGACATAAAAATCAAACATTCTCTGTTTTGTAACATCAATTTAAGTTCATGTTTTTGTTACACCTTCCGCGATTAATTGAAGATTTAAAACTTTTCAGGTGAGATGGTAACAAAGCAGCCCTTGATTAGAAGTATGAGGACTGTAAAAAGGGAAACTTTAAAGCTAATTTCTGGCTGGGTGAGCAGGTCCAATGATCCTCAGATGGTAAGTAGATTAATTTTATACAAATAACTTGTAAGACAGAATTAGGAAGAACTCGGGGGTTTTTTGTTCTGCTGTTGGCTGAATCAGTTGGTCACAGGAACTTCCCTCAGGAGGTCTGTGAAATATAAAGGAGAGAGTATGATCATACAGAGGTAAGCCTGAGCTGCATTTGAGATCCTTCAGTTAATTTTAGCTGAGAGTAGTCTCAAAGGGAATGAAGTTTAAGAGAACCCTATGGGAAGCTGTGCTGGATGGCTGCAGAGGGTAGGGAGTTTATAGAAGAGTAACATGTTGTAACTTCCTTAGGAAAAGTATTGCCTGTAACTAAACAATGAACTTTGCTGTAAACTGCACGCTAGAGATTTTGTTCTGTAACTGCATTGTTATAACCATGGCTTACTCTTTTAATTAGGTAGCTGAAAACTTTGTTCCTCCCTTGTTGGATGCAGTTCTCATTGACTACCAGAGAAATGTTCCAGCTGCTAGAGAACCTGAAGTACTTAGTACTATGGCTATCATTGTAAACAAGCTGGGTGGACACATTACTGCTGAAATACCTCAGATATTTGATGCTGTTTTTGAGTGCACGTTAAATATGATCAACAAGGTATTTATGTGTAAACTTTGGATAAGGCATCTCCCTAGTGACTGTAGGAAAAAAGAAAGAGGGGTTTTATAAGAGAACTAGTCTTGGCTGTTGGTACCTCTCCAAGTGAAAGATACCTTTTTCTTGCAATGAATGGAGGCAGTATGTAGTGAATGTAGAGTTATTACACAGCTTTCATCTTATGGAAATTAAGCGGGGGTTTGTGCCTTTTTTCTGTGGATATCATTTCCGTATGTGGTGTCTTGTGGATAATCTCCCTGGTTTTTTGCAGTCGCAAAGTGCATTTGTGGCACTCGAAGAAATTTCTGCTCGAACGAATGTACTTGTTTTGACATCTGGCTGTCTAGCTGGATGTCTTAATCTCATGGCCTTAAAAATGTCTCTGCTTAGCGCTTGGTTTAAGTCATTAGTAATTTTTCTGTTCTAGGGACTTCAAATGTCACGCTTCTGGAAGCAGAAGTGTACTTCAGTCAAATGTCAGTGTAGGACTAACTGCTAAAATTCATAAATATTTAAAATTTATTAATATAAGTACACAGCAGTAGGTTTTAGTATTTCCTCACTTATGCAGTTCTTATGCTACAGTGTGCAATAAATATTTGTGTAATACTGGAGCAGTACGAGCTGAATTAGTGCTACTTTGTGATAGGGTGTAACCAGCAACTGTACCCCTGTAGCAACAGAGGTGCTTAACGAGCATTGAGACCATCTCTTTATCTGTGGTCTGAGTAGTGATTAAGGTTGTGTACTGACAAAACCTGGCTCAGCCTGTCAGTGTTCTGTAACTGATTGCTTATCAAGCTTTGGTAGGAAAAACGGGAGGAGAAAATTCACTGAGAAATGTAACTTTTGCTTTGCATGTAAGGTTATTTTAAACCTGAGGTCTAAATGCTGACCCATGTCAGCTGTTGACCCACTGTACTTAACAGAAGATCTTGTGATGGATCCTTAGGAAACTTGACTTTTTTTCCCCTGCCCTCTCTCCTTCTAGGACTTTGAAGAATATCCTGAACATAGAACAAACTTCTTCTTGCTGCTCCAGGCTGTAAATTCTCATTGCTTCCCAGCGTTCCTGGCTATTCCACCTGCACAGTTTAAACTGGTTCTGGATTCTATTATTTGGGCTTTCAAACATACAATGAGAAATGTTGCAGATACAGGTAAATGGAAGTGTTTAATATGCAGACTTGGTTTTGCAGTATCAGGTATTTTTTTCGGTAGATTGTTGTTCTCTCGCATCTTTTTCTTCAGTCAAACTCAGAATTCCAGTAACACGATTCTGTACTGCATTTGCACAAGAATAATATTCTTCTGTCTCAGCTTCAGGTTGTCAGCCAGGTATAGGTACGTTAATGGGCTGAAACACTTGGGTGCTGTTTAGCTTCTGCAGCTGTTAGAGAGGGCTGTTAGAGTTTCTGCTTGCTTGCTTTTCCATGGGAGGGTTGGCACTTCTCTGAAATGGCTGAACTGATGCAACAGCTCCCTGCTGTTAAAACTGGTGTTGCAGCTCTACTTTTGTTCTGCTGCCTGGGGTGTGTGACTTCATACCCCAGTAAGATGGTTGCTCAGTAACTACTGAAAAGTTCAGCAGAAAAGTAAATGATTTGGGGCCGAACTCCTCACACACAGTCTGGGAGCAAGCCTGTGACATAAGGAAAGGGAAATGTTAGATTGTTAAGAAGGCAAGTGCTTCCTTTAGACAACAGCAAGATGTTTACATTTAGGATGAAGTTTCATTGAGCAGCTGACTGTATCACCTTGTTTAACAAACTGAGTAATTAAAAAGCCCTCCAGAATGAGGTTTATCAAGGATACAAGGAGAGGCTAGATAAAAGTCTTAAATTCCAACACCATTTTTTCTAGCCGATCTTGAGCTTAATGCACTATCTCAACTATAGGATAAAAAGATTATTGTGAAGCCGCTTAGTTTTTAGCCAAAAAACTGTCTTGTGTCAGTGTTAGGAAGGGATGGGGATAAAAGATACCTTTCAGTTGCATTTTGCCTAGTAAGGTAATCATTTTCATGTAATTCTAAAAATGAAAACATTTTCCCTTCTTAAATTAGCAAACTTATTTTGGTAGAGGGTTTCTGACACTTTCACTAGTATCAGTAGAGTGATGTGATTGGGTCTTTATGCTTTTGCCATCTAATAATGCAAATAAATTTGGCATGCTGTGTAAATGTGGCTGTAGCCCTCTAGTGGGTGTTGGAGAAAATGCCTGAGAAAATCAAGGCACATGTAGTACTTGTCTTCTCGGTGCCCATCAGAATTCCTTGGCATGTTTGTATCATTTTGGAAAAGGCAAAAACATGCACAGAGGTTTTCATATTGCAGGGGGGGTTGGCTAGATGACCTTTAATGGTCCCTTCCAACCCAAACCATTCTATGATTCTATTCTGTGGTTTTCCAGGACTTCAGATACTTTATACTCTACTACAGAATGTTGCACAAGAAGAGACTGCTGCCCAGAGTTTCTATCAGACGTATTTCTGTGATATCCTTCAGCACATTTTCTCAGTTGTAACAGACACCTCGCACACCGCTGGTAAGAATGCGTATATGTGAGCCAGTTGATGCAAACAATCCTTTAAAATATCAAAGTACTGTTACACGTCCTGTTCTGAATAATAACTACATGTGTGTAACGTTGCTCTGTTCAGGTTTGACAATGCATGCATCAATCCTTGCATACATGTTCAACTTGGTAGAAGAGGGAAAAATAAGTACTCCGTTAAACCCTGGGAATCCAGTGAACAACCAAATGTTTATTCAGGAGTATGTTGCTAATCTTCTCAAATCTGCGTTTCCTCACCTGCAAGAGTAAGTCTGCCGTGATTCTTTAATACTTCCAAGTGGATTTTTATTTCTTGAAATACTAACTTGTGTTTACTGTTAGTGCCCAGGTTAAGCTGTTTGTAACGGGACTCTTCAGTTTAAACCAGGATATTCCTGCCTTCAAGGAACACCTAAGGGATTTCCTGGTCCAAATCAAGGTATGCTTGGCATGCTTTTTCCAACAAATGAAACAGGATTATTCAGCAGGATGATACTGCTGGAAAGTACTTGGACAGTGTTTGTTTAGGACATAAAAATTAATTTGCAGCTGTTCAAAATGTAGTGAGAGCTCTGTCAAATGGCTTGTATAACTCTGGTGTGTCATAATCTGTTTGTGTGATTTTAATTTTACAAATTAAATGTCATCACTTGTGCTGTGTGCTGTGCATACAATTCATATTTCTAAGATGGCTGCAGAACTTATTCAGGGGAAGTGAAGCAAGTTGATTTTTAACCAGATTTTATTTCAATTCTGGTTAAGATTGGGACATGTTTTGAAACTTGCTAGAGTAATGCTATGCTTTTATTTTTCTAAAGATGCTAGAGTTCAGGAAGATTGTAGAAAAGAGTTTGTTAATTAGTTTTGAGACAATAATTGTCAGGTATTTAAAAATTGTAATGGTATTGCTTTAGTGGTGATACGCTCCAAATGTTAACTATAGCATCTTATTCTGTAACACACAGTGAAAATCTTAAAATATTTTGCGTACCTTTTTATCAATTCTGACCTTAAAACAGATAGCAAAAGAAGCAAATGGTCTGGCAGGGAGTATGAAGGGAAGATGCTTTCTGTATCATTCTGGATTTTGGAAGCTTATTACTCTGCTTAAAGCATTTGACAATTAACTAATGATTTTATGTGAATTACACAGGAATTCGCAGGTGAAGACACATCAGACTTATTCTTGGAGGAAAGAGAAACAGCCCTTCGGCAGGCTCAAGAGGAGAAGCATAAACTTCAGATGTCTGTACCTGGCATCCTTAATCCACATGAAATTCCTGAGGAGATGTGTGATTAAAGAAAAAAAATAAAACAAGTTTTGCAGTTTTCTTTCTGTACAGCTACTTTGTTGTGATAGAAGAAAACAGCACTTGGATATTTGTTGACCAAAATGATGCCAATTTGTAAATTAAAATGTCACCTAGTGGCCCTTTTTCTTATGTGTTTTTTGTATAAGAAATTTTCTGTGAAATATCCTTCCATTGTTTAAGCTTTTGTTTGGTCATCTTTATTTAGATTTGCATGAAGTTGAAAATTAAGGCATTTTCAAAGTAATTACTTCATGCCCATTTTGTGGCTAAGGGGAAATAGGCAAAACATAACTTGTAAAAGACTATATTGCAAAAATAATACAATTTCCTGTAAGAGTATCGATTTTTAATTCGGGATCATTTTCTTTCTAGTCTGTCCTGCAGTCTAGGAGAAAAGGTAATGAGTAAAACAGATTGAATTAATTGTTAAGCAGAGGATTATAGTGCTGCATTTGTTTTGATCAGTTAGCAGCTTTTTGGACTGAGTGGTAAGGCTAGGCTACATGTATTTGCAAGTTGTATGGCAAGTTTGCAGCAAGATCATGTGCATATCATCCCATTGTAAAGCAACTTCTAAAGAGTATGGGAACACAGTACAGTTAGTTATTTTTACACAGTTCTTTTGTTTTTGTGTGTGTGCTGTCGCTTTGTCGACAACAGCTTTTTGTTTTCCTCAATGAGGAGTGTTGCTCATTTGTGAGCCTTCATTAACTCGAAGTGAAATGGTTAAAATATTTATCCTGTTAGAATAGGCTGCATCTTTTTAACAACTCATAAAATAAAAAAAAAAAAACAACTCTGGCTTTTGAGATGACTTATACTAATTTACATTGTTTACCATGCTGTAGTGCTTAAAGAACACTACTTAAAAGCAAAATAAACTTGGTTTACATTTATTTTTCTTTCTTCGGCTTATTCTTTTATTGGATGAAAATGCTGTGATCATATTTAAGATTTGCATCCTGAAGGCGTAGAAAGAGTTCCTTGAGGTCTAGATAACTGTTGCTTCTGGCTTGCCTCATCTCAAGGACTTTGGCTGTGTTTGGGTTCCATTTGGAAGTATAGTAGCTGTTCTGACTTGCCTCCATGATTAAATATTCCATACTACATTACTATAAAATGCTAGGAATATAAGGTACTCTTGCTCACTCTCTCTCTCTGGACTCTTTGCAATTTATTTCAAAGAGGAATTGCACTGTATCTTGACTAAACAATTGATGCTAGTCATGTTAATAACACATGTAGACAAGATCTACAGTTATTTTTCTACCTAAAGTTTTGTAGTTAAATGATTTTCACAGATTTATGAAGTAGAGATACAAAAAGCAGTGTGAACACTAAGATTCTGTACAGTCTCGGCTTCCCCATTTTTGTAATGTCTTGTCTCTGTTTTCTAACAGTTGATGTTAAGCTTTCCCAAAGTTTTTCCATTTATTTGGTCTCTAAACTTAAGATTGTTACTATAAAGCAAAGTATAGCCATTCATGCAGAGCTGTAAAAAAAAAAAAGGTTAGACAGTTGTGGAGGTGTTTTCTGTAAGTTTGGGTACTGTAGTTAACTTTGTGCTGTATATTCCTTTTGAAGTAGAAGTGCATGAGTTAGCAGTGTTCACGTAGAATTTAGCTGTGGCCAGAATGTTTCCAGTCTTCAGTATTGGCCCCTTTCTGTTTGGGAACATCTCTCTATTTGTTTTGCTTAGCTGGCCCTAAAAAAGCATAGCTGCTTCTGCCTGAAGGTCATTTGGCAATATAAAGGTCATGAGCTGGCAGTTGCTCATCTTAGGAGAGAAGGTTCCTCAAACCCTTTATGGCTAGGACTTAGAATACAGCCTACCAAAATTGTTAATGATCTTGATAGTTCCAAAACTCATTTTGTTCTCTCCTTAAAGCTCATGATTGAAGCTTTTTCATGTCTTCCTGTCCTGTTGATGTATAGCTTTCTGTTCCGCCCTGTGAGAGCGGTGTCATCTTTAATAGGCAGCTTAAAGGAAGATATTTGAAGTACTGGTGAAGGACGCATCGGAAATGGACGTTAATTGGCTTGTGACCGGGCTGAGTTGCAGCATTATAGAGCTACAGATTATCAAAAGCTGCGCAGAGAAGTAAGAAAATCTTATTAAAATGGAAATAAATACCACCGATAGCGTGACGTCAGAATGATCGTATCCCATGAGTCACAGGGCTAAATATTGAATCGGTACTGACATGCAGTGCAGTGAAAATAGTTTGGGGAAAAAAAAAATGCAGGTATGCTTTTATGCATGTTAACTCTTTCCATATTTAAGATTCAAGTTAGTCTGAGGCTCGTGGTCTGGTTGTTTCCTGAAGAACTAAATCTGACCTGAACTCTCACACAACAAATCTGAAATGTATTTTTAAAGTTTATTCAGAGAAGAGTTGTTTTCATTATTTTGATACCTTTTGGATTATCTATTAAGAAAATCTTAATCTTAGTTTTTGCTTCCCTCTTAGATCTAAAAACTTAACCGTGGTCTTGACTTGTTATCTTAAGAATTGGTGCCTTTCACTGATCTCTGCAGGATGCTATAAAAATGCAGCTTATGCAGAGTTCTGGATACCATTAAAGATCTGAGTTGTATGTGTGCATATTTCTAGTGCAGTTATCTTGAATGTGGAAAAAGCAATGTACATCTAAGGAAGTTCTAGTTCTCATGCACACTCTGTAAATTAAAATATGTGGATAAAAAGCATGAACCATCATAAACATCTACGTAACTTGTAACTATATGTAAACCAATGTTTTGTGCATATTTCTATACAGATTTTTCAAAAACTCAATTCTATGTACTCCAGGTACATTGATAAATACAAATATTACAGGGTGTTTTCTGTGTTTACATGAATTGATTGCCTGTTAGCTGATGAAGACACCCCTGAGTACTTGTTTCAGGCTACCATGATGTGTTTGCTACTGTAACTGACGCAGATTATTTTCCAAAGCATTTTAGGTTAGTTTGTTTCATTTTGTTTTTTTTTTTTTTAAACTAGAATAATTTGGTGTGTGTTAATCTGATTGGTTAAGTGAATTATTTTCCAATAAAGCTAATATTTATGCAAAAAAAAAAAGCTTTAGAAATGCTCATCTCTCAAGGCAGCTTTAAAAGTTACTTCTAATAGTTTTTAGCACTGGAAAGGCAATAAGACTTCAGCTGGGGGCTTCTTTATGGAGAAAAAAAAAAAGAGGAAAAGTGCTGGAAATTATGTATTAAAATGTAGAGAGGCTGACTAAAGTGAAGAGGTTGAGTTAGTGCTGAATTGTGACTAGGGGCCAGTCTGTCCTGGAGCCCTTTTATCATTGGATAAATGATTATTACAGATCCAAGACTTCTAGGGTACTGCTCATATTTGCTGGAAGATGTCTAGATTTGTTTTTTCCCCCCTTCCCCCCACTTAACTAGGTTTGTCTCCAAATGTTATGGAGCAAAATGGAAATGTAGGGAGATACCATTTTGGTGTCAAGAATGAGTAAAAGAACCTACCTTCTCCCTTCATCTGCCTTTCATGAATGGACCTCCGCACTTGACTGGATTTATTTTTGGACTTTCAGATTTAGGTGATCCTTGCTTTGTTGTCCAAGGCTGATTATGGCCAGCAGTGTTCCCTTGGGAAAAGGCTTAGTCATTTC
Source organism: Tetrax tetrax (assembly GCA_009806455.1). NCBI lineage: Eukaryota > Metazoa > Chordata > Aves > Otidiformes > Otididae > Tetrax > Tetrax tetrax. Next base: position 40,077 of record WHYT01000271.1, read on the forward strand.
AATTGAGGGTTCATTTTTCAGGGAAAATTTCACATACAATGCACCTCAGTTACATAAAGCACTGATTTTGTACTGCCCTGTGTGCCGCTATTGCTCTTCATACGTGTTTTTCTCACTACCTCTGAGTGCTTGCCTGTGCTGTAAGTGGGCACAAGAAAATGAAGCACTAAGAAAATATTAGGTTAGGTCTGGCTTGAGCATTTTTGTATCAACCTTCACAGTTGGTTTTATGAACCTCTCAAAGCTTTACAAGTAGCTTGTGAACTCTCCCCCCAGAGCTTTACCTCGGAGCACTCTGTCCTCAGGGTTAACTTGAAACTTGCAGCTGTGCAATAGTACAAGTTCTCCAAAGGAACACTGTGAACGTGCTTTACCCGTAAAAATGTAGCTTGGTGGTGTAGTAAGCACTGTCTAGTCTTACGTGACACCTTTTTGGCCTGTTGGACAGGGCTGTGAATTATGTTGAGCGTATTCTCTGATACTCAGGGTATGTCAAACCAATTGAATTTGTCTTCACAGGGTGCTGTGACATCAAAGCCTAGTTAGACAGGAACCTTGTTAAGAAGTTTAAAATGCTAATAGAGCAGTATTTAAAGAGTCTGTAAATGTAAACGGATTCTGCACTTCAGACAAGTTTCATTGGTAACTTTAGATTTTACAGGCAGAGGCGTACTTCCTTTAATGAAATTAAGGATTTCCTAGGCAATGGATTCCAAAGATTTCCAGCATCATTCCAGACTAGAGGTCACAGATATAACTAGACGGGCTGGAGTTCACCTTTTTGACACTATCCCCTGAATAGCAGAAATTACTTGCTTTCCAGCTGTCACAGCTCCCACCTCCTCCTAGCATCTGCTGAAGTTCCTGGTAGTTCACCTTTCATTTGAAATCGTGGCAGCAGGGGAGTAAACGTGCCATCCATTTGGCTATCGCTGTTACAGAAATGGGAACCTTCAGCAGGGCCACAGGAAGTTCAAACAGAAGATAACTCGGTCGTTCTGCATCGGACAGCTCTCGTTAAAGTATTTGACTTGACTAATGTGAAAAAAAAGTTCAGTTAAGTCTTTCACATTCCACAATCATATTCTGAGGTCAAATGACCAACTATATATGTTCATATAGAAAATGAAGGCTTAAAAATACAAAGTATGAGGCTGAAGTTTTCCAAAGAAGGAATAGGGGCAGTGACCTCATTTTCTAATCCACCTCAGGCTTGTTGATTTTTGGTTTTGTGCTGTTGGGGGTTTTTTTGTTTGTTTGTTTTTTCTTTTGGTAAATGGTGAACTTCATCTTTACCTTAAAGAGAAACAGGACTACAGTATTAGTTCAGTGTTGGGACAGAGCAGGGCATTAATTTTGGGAAGTATGTATGTTCTCAAACTCTGTAATCAGTCCTAAGTTTGGATTTAGAATGTTAGTTTTGCTGAGGTCTTCCATTTATCTGAGTTTACTCCTCTAGAAGAACTGTGCTGGCAGTTTACCAGAGCAAATATTTCCAGATTAGGAGCACTGCAGTCAAGGGAAGGAAAGAGGGCTGCCTGGGGATCAAACAACCTTGCAAGGATGGCACATGAGAAAATAAAGGTCAAGAGAAAAAAAAAAACACAACGTGTAAAAGAGCAGGAGGCTGATGATCACTGTAAGCAGACCAGTTACAGCTCCTGTTTGTCTTCTGCTTGGAACCTAACATTTAATTAAAAAGGAAAAAAAAAAAAAAAAAGGCGATTTCACCTCTATTAAAACAGATTTCTTGTGTGCAGTAAGAAGAATTTAGCTGGCAATATTCCAGTCTGCACAAACGCAGGAGTGACTCAAGGTCACCCCTACTCTTCTGTTGTGTTCCCTGAACTTGGCATGTGATAGCACGCTTCAAAAGGCCCCCTTCCTTGTGCTGACTCTGGTGTTTACGTGGTGCTGCAATCAGATCAAAGCACTGATCTGTCAGAAACACAATCTTTTAAGATGTTTTGGCGATTAATTGTGGTTCTGTTACAAAATTTACTCTAAGGCCTGTATAAGGAATGAAGAGAGGAAAGAAAAGCGCAAATGTAAATCAGATTATGCAGATTGTGGAACTACACTTCCTATCAAAAAATGGGTTATTTGGCCAGAAGCAGACAACTCACTTGTGTCATATAGCCACTCACTGATTCCATGCTAGCGGGAATACCAGTGCCATAGTTAAAAGTTAGGGAAACAAATAAGTGTGACTTCTTGGAGATATACAGTTTGTCTTGTTTTGCTGTCACAGAGTTAAGATGCTTTCTAAGCTCCTCTTTGTACAGCTCTGGCTTCCAGCTTCAGTTAGTTCAATTTTGATAATGTTAAGAAGTAAAGGGTATTCTAGCAAATGAAGACTGATACGAGTCAGGAAAATGTGGCATATTGCAAAGACAACTGATGAAAGCAGTGGAAAGAAAAAAAAAAAAAAGGCGTACAAAGATAATGGAAATAATCTCAGACACATAAGACAGCGTAACATCAAGTGAAAAATGACACGATATATATACACAACATAAAAGCCTCTGATACATCTTTGATGGATCTCAAGCTTTGAAAGCAGTGCCATAGAAAAAAAAAAAAAAGGTGGTCAGTACCTTAATTCAGGTATGAGCAAAATGTGATAATTGTAATTCTGGGCTGCTCTTTTATTCTTCCATTATACAAGTTTTCAGGCCATCTGGAAGAGATGACAATCAAAAAAGGCCTTAGAGGGTCTGGTACATCTGTGTCATTTTAGTAACTGAACCACCACACCTCTGTTTACCAACAGAAAACATTGTTTAGAAAATACTGTGACTGTCAGGAATGAAAATATTTTTAAGTTACATATAACACAAAAGATCAGTAGAAAGCTTCAAGGAAGCTTAGTTCATTATTTACTTACAGTCCTCCTCCTGTCTCTTGTACTGGTATGTTTTGTTAGTCTCAGAAATCTTGTTTGAAAGATACTTGCATTAATGTAGGATGTGAATTAAAGTGACAGAGAACAAGGAATCTGGCTGTCATGTAGGCTCTCAGATAAGTTAACTTTATTGGTTTAATGTAGTAAATGGAAATTTTAGCAGGGAATATTTCAGAATAGCTATTCTTGTTGATACCTTTAACTTGGAAAGTACTTCAAAAACAAGTAGCGACAAGAAGCCTTGGTGAAAGATCATTCTAGTATATTCCTGACTTCCACAGTAGTTGTAGCTGAAGCTAGGTGTATTGATGACAACCTGTCTCGCTTTTTAAACAGCCGTGGAGGTCTTTGTTTTAGACTAACAAACTGATGCCTTGAGGATTGTTAGGAGAGCATTCTGTGTGCTTGAGTGTGAGGTTACATATGCAATCACCAGTGCTGTTATTAGCCTGCATGAATATGCTTATGGAAATAATAAAAAAAAAAAAAACAGAACTGCATTTCCACAATGACATCAGATTTATGTATATTTCTTCCATTTAAGTCAGTCACTGGGCAACTCAAAACATCTCTCAGTTTTTTGTCCTAATTTGGCAGTTTTGATTTATTTTACTTTCTACTATACTGCTTTGCATCTGCATTGCGGCTATTAATAGATTTGTTTCCTTAATCCTATGTACATGTCAGTAAAGTGGAATCTTTCGGAGTAGTACACGAACTCGCCACGGGGTGGTACTACGGCGATAAAAACCACTCCACGGTTCCAGCGAAGAGCCTACTTTGGGGAGAAAAAGCAGCCGGGATCTATCATGTGATCCATGTTGTAATTTTATGTACCTGGGAGAGGGGGCATGTGAGCGTGTAAGATTAATAGATGGGGGAAAAAAAGGGAATTTTCTTGTATGGAAAACCGCTGTTTGCCTGAAAACTTGTCTTCTAGGGGTCTGAAATCGTGTTCAAGCCAGAGTTAACTGAAGTGGTAGTGGTAATCAGCATAAATTATGTAACTTTAAGGGAAGTTTTTCCTTTTTTTTTAAGACACCTTAATTATTTCAAGAGATGAGACTCTTCTCATGAAAACGCAGGTTTCCAACTGCTCACAGATGTTGTACTTGCTATTAGACATTTATTACACAGAACAGATCACTCTCCGGGGGAGGGGAAGCAGGGTCGGTAACTCAGCCACATACGAGGCAAAAATCAACACAATTACTTGCACAAAACGCTACCGTCGTACTTGAAACGTTTATTTTCAGATGCCCGTGCGCGCCTGTCCTTCAGCCGGGTCTGAGGGGGAAGGAGATGGCCGACGTCTCTTCGCCCCGCCAGCGGAAAACGCCAATAACTACCAAACAGACGAAAGACCTAAAAACCCGCCTAGAAATAGGAAGCTTCCCCTGCTTCCTTCCCGTGAGGAGCTCGGCGCCCTGCGCTAAGCGCTCCCTTCAGGCCGGAGGTCCCAAAGGGCCGCCGCCGCTGCTCCCCTCCGGCCCTCAAACCCCGCCGCCGGCTCTGCTCCAGGACTCGTCCTCCGGCAGCCCGGGAGCGGGGCAAGCGGGATCCTCCGCCGGTTTAAGCGGGAGAAGCCGTTCCTCCGTGCCTGTCACGGCAGCCCGGGCGCGTTA
>WHYT01000276.1:0-19974 GCA_009806455.1 Tetrax tetrax
CGCTCTCGGGTCACTCCCCGGGGCTGCCCTCGCCCGGCTCGGCTCCAAGCGGGCGGCTTGAGGCTCCCCGGGCTGCCAGCCCCGGGCGGGCAGTGGGCAGCGGGCAGGAGACAGCGCTGCAGCCGCGAAAGGGGCTCGCTCCCCTCACGGGTGCCCTCGGTACTCACCCGCCGCCGCCGCCGGGATCCGCGCGCCGCGAGCCGCCATGCTGCTCCCGGGCACTGCGCGTGCGCGAGGGGAGGGGGCCGGGCGGCCGCGCCTGCCAGGAGAAGGGCAGAGCAACGCGCATGCGCCATTCCCGAGCTGCAGTTCCCCCTTTTGGCCACCCCGCACGTGGGACGGCAGCGACGTTTCCGTACCGGGAGGCAGCAAGGAGCGCAGCAGCACCGCATTGCCGGGACCGGCGGCCGGGACGGCAGACTGCGCCCAGCTGCAGTGCCAGGTTTCATTCGCCACTCTACATGCGCGGCACCCCAGCTGCGCCACCGCTCTTCGGACGCCGGGTCTCGCGCCACTGCACCTGCGCTCCGGAAGGGCGCGCGCGCCGCGTGTGAGGGCGCGGCCGCAGCTGGAAGCCGCCGGGAATCGCGCGGAAGCGGCCGCGTCGCCACCCCGAGCGGAGCACGTCGCGCCGCATTCAGCGTGAGAGCACTGCGACTGCACTGCGGTGGCCGGAGAGGCCACGGGAAAGACACACGGCAGGTGTTTCTAGAGCTTTATCACCAGCTCCCTCGGGAGTCAGTCGCCGTGTTAAGACTCTGCGTGTGCATCTGCCTTTCCTATCCACCTTGCTGGGCTTGTTCCCACCACTCTGTCCTCACCTTTAGCACTGAATTTCTCATCTAAGGACGGCGTGTAAGCTGATACATTTTGGTAACTTTTATTTGCTTTCCTTGCCAAATGTGCAGTGGCTGTTGGGGGAGGGGGGGAAGTCATCTGAAGTCCTGGGCATTACCAGGAGGGATATGGACAGGACAGGAAACTCCAGAAAACCGTGGTGAATCCACATCCCCAGTACTATATGCTGTCACATTCTCTGCATCTTACGAAGGAAAAAGTTTTGAGTTGGAAAGGTACAAAGCTACCGTCTTGTATAAAGTGAGCCTAAGTAGGCTGCAGTTTCTAACACCCCTGATACTGGAGGGTATGAGAGGAACAGACTGCAGAAAGAGGCGAAACTTACATCTCCTCCTAAAGAGCATCTCCTGTTGCCCCTGTTACGGTCAGAATGCTGGTACAGACATGACAACAGCATCCCAGGAGGACGCTTTCTATGATCATAAGATGTGGTACAGAGAGGAATGGATTGGAAAAGTGATTTATGCTTTAATTACTTTGACAGCTTGTGTCTTGTAGAAGGTTCTGCTGAATCAGTTTCTTTATATCATAGTTAGACCTCTTTCTCCACTGAAACAGTAACTGCCAATCCCAGTGGTTGAAACCATGAAATGATTAGGAATGCCACAATTTGCATATCTGTAAATTTTTGAGTCTCTAAACACAGTATAGCTCAGAAATAAAGGTCAAAATTTTATTTCCATGTTGGTAATAAAAATAATTTCATGACTTCTGTAAACCATTGCATAAATGCTATAGTGTAGAAAACTTTTAACAAGTGTTAACAATTTTAAACAGTTCACTACAAGTAAATGAATATGCATTATAAATAATGTTTTTGTATTAAGAACAATTTCATTCACAAAATCATGTTTGTCTGTACACTCAAAACATTAACAGCTTCCATAAATCAATATGAGTAAAAGTTCCATATTTATTTAGGGTCCAATGATGACCACAGTTACACAAGCATAGTGTGATATAATAATATCACAAAATAATATTACTACTGATATTTAATATTAGGATACTCTGAATGGCAATACAGAACAAAACAAGTATGTATTTAACAATCTCCTATTCAAAGAAGACTCATAATAAGCCTGTAACATGCAGCTTGGGATCTATCTGTAATTAGCATACTTCTGGTTAAATTACAGCTCCTAACTGTAAAAACCCTGAGAAATCACAATTTTAATCTATTATTCCCCAGGCTAAAATAATTGTGACAACATAATGGCATTCACCTTAAAAATGATATTCTTACATAAATTAACACAGAACTTCATAAAATACCAAAATGAATCCTGAAAATTTACAGTTGGCTTTCGTGTATTTTGTGAATTCAGCAAATGACCGTACTGTAGTCTTGCTAAAATATAATTTTAATGTATCCAGTTTCTAGATGATGTATATACTACAAGGACGAATACTTGCAAAGGTCAAGTTTCACTTCTGACTTCTTCCAAATAGTCATCTCGTAGTCAACTGCATATATTTTATTATCCTCCATTTTAAAGTACTGGTGTAAAAGTACTTTTTTTTTTTTGTATTTGCAGATGACTTGCTTTAAAAAGATACAGAAATCTTTGCTTGTAATTCCTCACAAAAATAATTTTGTGAAGAACAACTGTATTATTTTCATATGACAGCTATGTATCATGATGTTCAAGTGGTTACCTAAGGATTCGTCTGTAGTTATAGCAAGCAGCCCAGTTTGAGAATTTCACACATTGGTATGTTTTTCCTACTCCACAAAATGATTTGTTGATACTGTCTGTAATTCAGCACCAAAGAAATTTACAGGGAACACCTACTAAATTTTCAGTACTGATATAGGACACACATCTTTTATTTTCAAGATTCATCATTGTAAAACACAAAACATACAACTTTAAAAAGCAACAGACTAAACATATTAGCTCATTTCCTCTAAATAAGCAGCACATATAAACTATGAATGTCAATGTGATTCGCACTGTAAGTGCTGTTTACGTTCCTTTTTTGTTGGTATCGCGGGATTAGGAAAACCTGCCTCTTACTATCAAAAAAAAAAAAAAAGACCAAAAATACCCCTAGGACATAGGCAAATGCACTAAAATACACATGAAAAACTATAAACTTTGACAAGACAGCACAAAACCACAATACTGTATCTTGTGGGTAACAGATGTCACATAGCTCCATATGGGCAGCACAATGTGGCCTAAGCTGGTTTCTTCTAAAATACCAAAGCAAAAATTTTCACTAAGATATTTCTAAATGTTTTTGTGAGCACAATGGTTGCAGATTGCTGTTCCACACTAGATAAATACAGTAAACTGGTGTTCAAAATAACTGCTCGTTTGAAAAATACGTAACATAATTTTCAAACTATAATTACACATTATTCTTTGATTTGCTCACTGTTTGTAAAAAAAAAAACCCTTAAGTAACTGTGATTGCTATAGTCCAAAATGATGTTAAGGTTCAAAAATCAGTCTTTGTCATAGACTGCACAGATGCAAAAAATACATTAATACCTACAGCCAAGCTTGGTGATCCAAATTCCCTTTTTTTTTTTAGAATTCCAAAGCTGGCTACACCTCTAAAATGGTAGTGTCATATTTTACAGAAAAGTATGTTTGAAAATGCAAATACAGTCCAACATTATACTTTTCTCAGTATAAACGTTTTAGAGAAACTGTTAAAGTCATCAAAATAACATTATTAAAACCAATTTTGGTCTCTGAAGTGACCTTCAGACAAAATTTTGAAATAGAAGCAAGTAGAAATTCATTTAATATTTTATCCTACTTCTCCTTTCCCAAAAGGTCTCCAATGTTCCTGCAGCGACAGGTCTGTACATTTAGTTCTCACAGAAAATGTGTAATGATTTTTTGCTAACTCAAGCCTTTGTACAAAGAACACTAAAACCCAAAGGAGATAGTGTTTTCAGTACTATTGGCTTGGGCCCTTTATTTAATGCTGACACAGTTCTAAAAGCTCTATTTTGACAAGAATAATTCTAGTATACCTCTTGGTTTTTTATTTTAGCATGACTGAATTTTAAATAGATTAACTCTTTGCTGTCTGTTTGAGCTCCCTTTTTGTACTGAATGAATACAGTAATATGGATATACAAATGATGTAACACAGTAGTAAGTCATTTCAGTCCAAGTTGTACTAGTGTCACACCTGAATTTAACAGAAGAAGGAGTAGTGCAGGCAATTATTCCATGTAAGAAAAGTAAAAATATATGGTGTTAACATGCAGTAATTAACTACTCCTGATTTGCAGCATGTTCCCAAAGACCAGGATGAAGTAAAGATATTGCCACCTTTTAAAAGTCACTGTGTCAAAGTGCCGCTGCCTGATTACATACTTACATGTAGTTTCTTTCAAACATGCATTATTTCATTACTGAAAAAAAGTGTATTTTTAAATATTTATAAAAGCAAGAGATGTATTCTAGTTACTGTCAAATTGTTCAATACAAAATTAAGCAATAGAAATTATTTGCAAAATTCTTTTTTTTATGTCTTCTGCCATTTTATAGGATATTGGGCATAGGCACTTGGTAATATTATATATATCATATCTGCTCCCAATGAGTACCACACAGGTTAGGAGACATACAAAAACTTTTAAGACTACAAACATCCAAACTGAGGGAAATATGCAAATGCACAGTTGTTTACCGAAACTGATCTGTTTCACAAAATTGAAAACAAGTCTTTGAATATGAAAGCGTATGTGCATCCCTGTTTTTGTCTCTGCTGGTACATTTATAAATACTACAGTATGCAGTTAACTTATAAATTGTAAAAAAAACTAGATAAGTTGTCATTTCTATTTTATCATATTGTGACTTAACAGTAAAACGTGAAATATTTTAAATTCACAGTACACATATAATGCATCATATTATTGCATATTAAAAATAAACATAAAACCTAGAAAGCAGCTTGAAGCAATTTACTACATATCTTCTAACAAAACACAATAATTAAAAAGTGCTTTTATATTAATCAGAGGTTTTCAAACATCCAAAGTAAACATAGCGTTAGACCAATTCCAAAATACTGGCTCTGGCATTCCACACACAACAGACATGTACGTAGTTACTGTATCCACGTATCTATCTTCTGTGAATGAAAACAACAGGTATAAACACTTCATTCAGACATTACGGTAAGATTTATACAAAGTAATTACAGTGCAAATTAATCTAAGTAGATTGTGCACTAGGAATGTAAGTGGAAGTCAGAAAAGGCTGCAATGGGATTGGGGGAGAATGAAAAACCTCAAGACCACAGAACCTCATCAAATGACTGAAGGTCAAGGATATGTAAAGGTGAGCAAGCCTTATTCTCTATCTTAAAGCAACTAAGTTTCTCACATCAAAATGGAAATCAGTCTAGCGCTATTAAATTGATTAATTATGAATGATACAATTCTTATACAAAATAGATAAAATTACTTAATTCGTGAACATGATATGAGTACTACACTGGTATGTTACCACAGATTATTTTTTTTCTTGCAGGAACATTCTTCTTGTGCAGCTGCACAGTGATCACAAAGTACATAATGTTGACATGGATTCAGGATAATGCTACGATCACCTTCCTGACATACGATACACTTCTTTGATTGAAGCTGAAAAATCACCTGTAAAAAAATTATCACACTCAGTAAAAATTATTCCAAAGTATACAGTTGCATTCCAGCAGCTTTACACTTAGCTATCCTGAATAAACTTCTAATTTAACAACACAAAGGATAATGTTCTTGTATGACAGATGGCTGAATTGAGGGTTCTAAGATAAGAGCATGCACAACCTTTAAAGTAGCAGCTGGAGGAGTACAGGTGCTTTTAGAAAGGAAAATAGCTAGGATTGAACCTCTGTACTGCAATTTTCCTGCATAATTGGGATGAGTGATGCAAACAAGCAAAAACAACAAAAAAGAGGAAATAAGTCTTTTTCATTGTCATATACTCCCTCATTTTGCCATTTCAAACTACTGTTACATTTTCTTGTGCCATGGGAAATGTTCGTATTGGGACAAAATGAAAGCATCCCAAATGTGCAATACTTTGAATAAAGCTACTGATACAGACTCCAGGGAGGATCTCACAACTGCAAATAAATGTCTCTATGTGATAAGCCATATCAACCCTATTAAGGAAGAAGAATTGAAAAGCATCTAGCAGCTGTGTTCATTTTTGAAGAGCAAGACATAGTTTGGACTAAGAGAAGAACCTAGAACGCTACATGTGGCACTGCCTAAGACAGCAACTTTATCCTGGAAGGAAGAGCTAGGTGAGAAGAGGCCACAGTGGTAAAAGAAAACAAGGAGCTGGAAAAGGTGGTAATGGTTCTGATCACTCCAGCCTGGCCAAGACGACTTCCATTCCAGAATGTAATGACTCTTTTGGTAAGAGATCCCAAGACTCTTGCTCCTCTTTAAAATCCCTTAGGAGAAAAACTGGTTCCTAATCCAATCCAGAATCCTGTAAATGTACTTGATAACAGGAGCCTAGGAACTAGCAAGTCTCCTCATACACCTACTTTATTGACAAAGACTTTAATTATGTTTTAAACTCTTCTAAAGAGAGTCTGGCCTTTTTTTCAAGGCTCTAGTTCATACTGATACAGATGGCAGTGAACAGCAGGTGCACTGAGACAGAGAAGACACTACGGAACTCAAACATGTATGGCAGACTGTCCCAGTAGTGACAAAATCTTTTTTTTTTTTGTTTGGACAGGCCTGTCACAGTCAAAACAAACCAGCAAGAATTGGTGTCATATATGGTATCACTGCCCTTTGAGATTGCAGGTGAAAAAACAATGTGAAACCATGTTGTGCCTAGCAAGGTTTGAAGTATGGTGCCTGGAGCACTGCACAGTCATTATTATCTTCCTTGATGTGCTCAGAAGACTGGCACCTGATATTCCTAGCTTTGGGAGTCCTGAGAAATGTCCTTAATCTGACAGCTAAAGAACATCCTATATTTTGGCAGAAACTGAGTCTGGATATGAGAGAAGGTGAAAAACAGCAATATGCCACTAAGGTGATTAAGGGACTGAAGCATCTCGCATATGAGAAGAGGCTGAAAGAGCTGGCTCTGTTTAGCATTGAGAAGAGATGGCATCTTAGTGGTGTGTACATCACCTGATGTGGTGATGTGGTACATCATACCTGATGGGAGGGAGGAAAACAGACAGGGACAGACTTCTAGGTGGTATCTAGTGAAAGAAGAGGCAACGGGCACAAACTAAAATACAGAAAATTCCCCGCAGACATAAGAAAAAACTTTTTTTTTACTGTGAGGATTGTCAAATACTGGAAAAGGTTGCCCACAGAGGTGGTAGACTCTCCATCCTTGGAGATACTCAAAACACTAGTTGGTGAGGGCCTCAGCAACCTGCTTGAGTTGACCTTGCTTTGAGGAAAGGGTTGAACTGAATGATCTCCAGAAGTCCCTTCAGATGTCAATGATTCTATGCTCCAAGTCTGTACTGGCCTCTCTGATTACACAAACTCCTAGCTAAGAACCTCACCACCTACCTTCTAAACAAGTGAAAAACATGTCACTACTTCAATTTATTTAGGGCAATTATTTTTATTTATTTAGATAGTGCCCAAAACATTGGGAGTAAAAGCTGGCTTTAAATATTTTTTTTTTTAATCACTGCAGGAATTCTTGTGACTCACTTGTAATTTCTTCTGATAGCTGATCAAAACTTAGAACTCATTAGGTTGAGAAATCTGAACCATCCTCTATTCCAGAAAAGAAAGACTTAACACTGAAAGCAATGTTGCTCTTTGAAATGAAGCCTGGCATAGATATTGAAGGTTACTGAGCTGCTAGTTTCAGTTAATCAAAAAGGGTTATGCAGATTAAGAAACTCACCTCATCTATTGTTTCTAAATCTAAGTGAAGGCGATTTTGTAAGGAACGAAGCTTTGACAAGGATATCTTTTCTGTATCTCCATAGTTTTTCATATAAGGTAATGTAGTAGAGAGACAAGTAGCTAATTGTGCCTTCAGCTTTTTTAATTTATTTTCCACTTCCTCCTTCTTCTGAAGAGCGAGTTGTTTGCCCGCATCTGCAATGTTAGCACGTTCTTTTGCTGCTTGGGCCTCTTTCTGCCATGCATCACATGCCTGGGAGAAAGAGATTTCCGTAATATAAAAATTACATTTTTAAAATTAACAACAGAAGAGCAAATTCAAAAGCCTTCAAAGGTGCAGGTAATCTCTAATTTTAGACATAACAATGCATTTACTATCAATTTAACACTTCTTCCTACTTATCCTACCTTCTAATTTAAAACTCTTCTTGTTTTGCCTTAATGTAATTTTTAGGTATGTCACTGTTACTTGTTTGTAAACAGCCAGAAGCCTTTTTGGAGCTCTATAAATGGAACACATTAAAAATGTTAAATTCATAATTTAATGTCAAGAGACATCAAAAACTATCAGAATTCAGTACAGGTACTTAGCTACTCCTCGTCACAGAGAGAACAACCTGAGGGGAAGGAAAAGAGTACTGAAAATGCACTAGACTGGCAGTTACCAACAGCCTCAGTTTGACTGCTGAGATGGCTAGATACTGTCCAGGTACGCTATACAACCACAGCTGCTGGCAAGCTTCTGCTTCTTTTGCACGCTTATCATCTGAAAGAGGTACGGGAGGGAATGTATGTCTTTAGTTATTTAAACATCAAGATACATTGCTGTTCAGCCCTATCCTGAGCATGTGTAAGTGTCCCTGTCTAGAGAGGTAGATCAGCTTTCAGAAAATGAACTGCCCTTTAAAAAGCTCTGTTTCCATTATGCCCCTAATTGTAATATAACTCTTGGTCCAAGGATAAGAAGATATGTGGAAAGGAAAAGCAGTAGGAGCTGCTTGTTTGTTAATGCGTGTCTGTGTATATGTATATAAAAATATTAAAAAATTATTATTACCGTAAAATGGCATACCTGTTTTACTTGTTGCCACGATTCTTCCCATTGTTTTAGTTTTCTCTTGGCATCATCAAGTTCCTGTCTAACTCGAGTGAGTTCGTTCCCACTGGTGTTTGAACTTATTGAGGGGGTAGTGCCACTGCTTAGTACTGGGGATGGACTAGGAGAGAAATTCCCAGTTACAAAGTCCCAAATGCTCCCTGTAACACCATTTAAACCTGTAAAACAAAAGCAGAAAAAAACAATAATTCTGCACACAATGCTGCTAAATGTTTCATGTGCAGAACAAAACAGATGTGCCACACAAGCAAAATTTATACTTTTCTGCAAGACTTATAACATTATTTCACTATCTTCAGAAATGTAGCAGTCTAGAAAATGTTTACTGTATTTAGAGCAATTCAGGAGACTTAGCACATGGATTTTTTTCTTGCTGTTTTTGACAGTACAGTCCAGAAAAGGAGAAGGAAAAGTGGGAATTCAAAGCTTTGTTCCTAGCAGCTCATACATCGCTTTAATTCTTCCTCTTTCACTGTTTTGTACTTTCCTTTAGCAAAATGCTGCAGCTAAAATGCATTCCTGCTGCCTGCATGAAAACTGCTATATTTTACCCCTTTCAAACACCTCTGTAAATATCTCCTCTACCAAGAATTTTTTTTTCCCCTTCACTAGGAATGCAAGTTCACTCCTTGAACATTCTCTCACATACTTCATGTATCTCTGTTATCAGTAGTGTTATCAATTACAATAGCTAAGCCTTGTTGTCCAGAATAACAAACATACGAAACATACAACGCCTTGACCTGAACACTTCTTACCTTCCACTCAGTTCCCTCTTACAATACACAAAGTGCAGCCTTCAACTTACTTACCCAGAGAGTTGTGAGAAGAGGCTGAGGTGCCTAACATGCTATGTTCGGTCTTCAAAGGCTGAGGCTGCTGGTGGTGAGGAGCCGTGGTGGATGAAACAAAAGACTGAGACAGCGATTGTGAAAGAGAACTGAGTGGAGAGGTTGAAAGGGATGATGATGAATGTAAAGATGAGGAACGAACAAGAGAACCTGGAATATTGACAGGTGCCGAACTTCCCAGTAATCTTCGACCTATGCATTCGGGGGGGGGAAGGGAGATTATTCATTCCAAAGCAGTACACAGCTCTCTGTAAGTATTTTTCTGAAAAATGTATCAAATGTAAATTAAAATATATATTCAAATGCCTTCCATTAAAAAAAGAGGAATCTTTATTTATCTGCTATCACAAAAATATTTTTTAAATTGAACACTTGAAAGTAGTTTTCCAAGTGCCTGAAAACAGAATTTGTAGCTTTACACAGCAGTGGCCTCATCTGCAGCAACAAAGAAAGAGAAAACACTTTTTGGATCAAGTTATTTGATTTACTAATTTTTACAGCCCACAGCTAATGCAAGTGGAGAAACTGACTGCAACTTAAAGAATTAAGAAAAATTTCATTTTCATTTTAATATATAAACTAGACTTAAGCAAGAGAGACTACATACCTTGAAAATCATAGACACCATAACGATCAGACATAAGTCAATTTCTTTCTCCTACCTACTTTTACTTTTGTTCAGTAGATTTTAAATGTCAAATGTACTTAACTGTCTATGAAAACTGAGTTTGAAACAAAGTAAAAACTAACAATTCAGTCAAACAAATGCATTGTGCATAAT
Source organism: Tetrax tetrax (assembly GCA_009806455.1). Classification (NCBI taxonomy): domain Eukaryota; kingdom Metazoa; phylum Chordata; class Aves; order Otidiformes; family Otididae; genus Tetrax; species Tetrax tetrax. The sequence continues at coordinate 10,491 of WHYT01000276.1, forward strand.
TTAAAAAAAAATAATAATTAAAATAAGTATTTAAAAAAGGATGTTAAAACATGCAATTACTTAAATATAGAATCACAGAACGGTTTGGGCTGGAAGGGACCTTTAAAGCCCATCCGGTCCACCCCCCGGCCAGGAGCAGGGACATCTCCAACCAGATCAGGTTGCTCAGAGCCCCAGCCAACCTGGCCTGGAATGTTTCCAGGGATGGGGCTTCCACCACTACTTTCACAAAGAAAAGGTGGCATTTTAATATCTTAATGTTCCTTCCCTGCAGTGCTCTCCTTTGCTATGTTTTCCTCTCCTGTCCTGTCCCAGAAGAGGCCAAATGGCTAAATACTTCCCAACAAACCTTCAACTAAATTGCTCCTTCCAGGTTAGATTCATAGAAAGATTAAGTCCCTAACTTGCAAGTATTAGAGTCCTCAAGGTTGCTAGCCCCTTCTCCTCAAGAATTGCCCCACTATCCCTTCTCAGCAACCACCTAACCATGGAAATACTTGTCAGTCCCCACAGCACATACTGCCTGCTGTCAGACATTTGCAGCACTCAACACGCAGGCGGTCAAGCTCAAGCATAATGCCTTCCCGTAAATGCATGTAAGTCCTTCCATCAACTATTATGCTCATGGGCCCAAGTCATTATGCATGTTAAATAAAAAAAACCCAAACAACAACAACAAAAATGTTTAATAGAGTGATCCCTTGCAAAATACAGATAGGATTATAGCAGTGCAATCCCTTTATGCCACAAAGTTAAACAGCTGGAACAAAACAGAGGACAGTCTGTGCTGTCTGTAGAAGTTTAGAAAGGTAAGAAACAAAGATATTCTAAATAAGTGTAATTTTACAAATTAGACCTCTTACTTGCTAATCCAAGGTCACTGCCTTCTTGCTCTTCTAATTCTCTATCTATGGATACGACGTTCACATCATTAAAATGCAAATCTAAAGCAGAACCTGTTAAACAAAACATTGTATCAATGAATTATCGATAAAACTATCATGATGCTGAAATGAGCAAACATTTTGTGACTATTTTTGTTAGTGCTTCCATCGTAGAACTCTTTCGCATCTAGGTCATGATCTTAAGCATACTACAGACACACAGTGAAGGATATCCTCTGTATTTTCTAAAAGGGAAAACTCACACATAAGCTATTACAGCTCTTTAAGCTGGCGAGATGAACAGAGGATAATGGAGAGGTGGCTATCTATCTGGATTTTCAATAAATCTGTGCCACCTGTTATGCTAGATGTATGTCAACAGGAAAAGACGAAAAAGTAAGTTTGCATACTTATGTAAATATTTTTTTTTAATTATTGAATAAAACCAGATATTATATCTGAGGAAAGGCACTGTAAATGCCCCTTAAAACAGCCAGCCCTTGAGGTAAGTGCATTACATATCAGGGCATACAGATGTAAAGAATGTCAGAATATTCAAATGGAAATGTGCAATATTTTAAAATAAATACAATAAACCTCAAAAATCAGTATTTCATTTAGACTCAACAGTTAGACTGCCTTTCATTTTAAAGGCTTATGTCAGTTTAAAATTTTTCTGGGCAATGTAATGAAAAAGTTCTAATCAGTGTAGTTCTTACTAGGTCCACTGCTTTAAAAGTGTTAGAAGATAGGTATTTTTCCCTTCTTCCTCTTAACTTCTTTTCTGCACAGAAAGAGGCGTAATTAAGGAATTTATCCCTCTGTACTTACACTTTAACTAATGTTGAACAACTGCACAGTCAGGAAGGCAAGATAGAAATCTGCATAAATACTGATTTTACAGGCAGGAAAGTGACTATCCCAGTCTCTGTGGTCAGTGATAATAATCACCTTTGTGAAGAATTTTTACAGTTTATATTGAAAATCATTGTTAAAAACTGGCACAAAGCCTAAATGAGTTGAAAAGGAACAAACAGAAATAACAGACACACTGGCTTGTGTAAAAATTTCCAGATAGAATTAGAATGACTCCTCTCTCATAGTGTAGTCCTAAACATTAGACACTGTAAACTGCCCAAAATCTTTGGCAGAAGTACTAGACAGTTGTAAAAGTGCTAAAAGTCAGAAATTAAAAGGACCGCTTGGATCATTAATACAAGATCAGTGCAGTGTTATTATGTATAGGCATTTTCTAATGTTAGGGTATCTTAACAGACTCCACAGTCTCAGAGCTCCAGATAATACATAAAGGGAGTTACTGACCTAGAAGCAGGATCCACAGAACAGTGCTCAGCAGGAAGCTGCCTAAGCTGTCCAGAACAAAATACCAGCCAAGAGATAAAGTTCACATACTACACAATAATACTCATGACAAAAACACCTGAGAATTAACATAGCTCTTTGTGAAGTTAATAACCTGGGTCTCAAAAGCAACACAACTTTATTAGTATGAAGTTTTGCCAAAACAATCATTCTTATCTTTCAGCAGTACTGGCAAAGCAGCTTGGTGTCCAACAGTCAGAGAGAGGAAGCTCTCTCTGCATCATCGTTCTGGCCTGAAGGGATATGCCCTAGCTTTTCAAAGTTTTCTAGCAATAACCTTCTCTTGGAGACAGATGCCTAAGTCAGTCCTTCTATAAAATACAGTAAGGAGGGGAGAAATGGCCTCCTTTTATGTGATGACTCAAGTCTTAGAGTGGCCACAAGTGCTGTGTGAAATTCAGATTGAAAGTCCCTCTTCCATATGAGGTTTTGGATCCCCACTTCTGCTCTGTGCCTCCCCTACCTTTGCCTTTTAAATAGGTAAGGGCCTTTCTCTGCAATGCTGGAGCACGCCCATCTTGTCCTTGTACCAAAGTGCTCTGCTAGTGCCTTCCAGAGTCCCGTTCTTGTTCTCATGCTTACCATCTTGTTATGCTCACCATCTGGCACTTGCCAACCCTCAGAGCATTGTTATGGTAGGTTCTCAAGGGAATTGACTGCCACTGGTGTGAGAATCATGCTTCCTTTCTGCTCTTCTACTCTTGATTGTAGCTTTTGATTTACATTAGAAGGACCCAATAATATCTTTGGACGTAGCTCAACAACCAATTAGCATGCAGCACCATCCACTGACCAAAGTGTGTTCCAATGAATACTAATAACATCATAAGCAGGAAGAGCCCATAAGGAGTTTGGGATTAAAAACTACAGTTAAATACTGTTAGTATGGGAAAAGTATTATGTGGGAGAGTATCAGCCGCAGCACTGGAGATGATGCCCAAGAGAGAGTGCTCGTCTGCCCCACCAGCCACTTCTTTTCCCTGCTGGCTGCTGGGATAGTTCTCTTTTTCCCTTTCTTCTGTCTCTCTTTTCTTATGTTTCTATATTTATCTGGAAACAATTTTCACCATTATGTGCCAACAGCTATGCAACCCACTAATAAATCTTCACAGATGCGAACCTGTCTGCAAAACAGGTGCAAAAACACCATACATGTGTGAGAGCAAACCTCTCATCACGATGCTGCAGGATATTCTGGGAGAGATCCCTCTCACTTTCAACAAGTGAAGCTGTTCCACTTTCTTTCAAAAAATTCAACATTCTCTCAGTCATGAAAAGAGAGGCTTTAAAATCCCTCATTAGCATAATCATTATCTTTAAATAGGGAAGCAAACTTTTTTCCAAGCTATTGCAATTCCCCACATCACTCAGATGTTGTTAATAGTTCAAGTTATTTGCAGTGTCTGGCTCGGTACGTTGCTACACAAGTACAACAAGCAGGAACAAAACACAGTGAGGCTGACATAAATCATACTGCTTAAACAGTAGATCAAATCTAAACCTGCACTGCTACTAAATCACTAACCCGTTACGTTTTCCTCATATGAGGCCTTAACTCATTCTGCTGCACTTCTCCTCCTCTACAAAAAAAAAAAAAACCTGACATGTCTCCCTACATTTATTGTCTAGGTTTTCAAAGCTTAATTTCTGATACCTTCCAGCTCTCTCAGATTCCACCTCATGTGGTGGAAAGTCAGTGGACTGCAGGGAGAAAACACAGTATCTTAAGATCACAAAATATATAAGGGAAGCAAATGGAGACACACCAATTTTCCTTGAATGGCAAGTCTCCCAGACGGGCAAGATCCCCATCCTTGAGTATCCAATAGAAAGCAACGTAAGCAACCAAAACATTCCCGGCAGAGATTTGCCCAGAACCTTACACACACAACAGGGTGGAGTATCAGGCTGGCAGATGTCCCGTAATGTTTAGGTCCCACCTTCTCCCTACAACCACTGGAGTTGTTTTCCTTCACTGCTTCCCATTCCCTATTTATTCCTCTCCAAATCTGTCTCCTTTGACACTTTGCTGATCTAATTTATCTATTATCTTAATTTAAAAAAAAAAAAAAAAAAAATATTTTCAGGAGTACTTCCAGCACCCTGCAGTTTTTATATTCTCATCTTATGCTTTTTTCTTTTTTTACCAAAACAAAACCAGAAAACTCAATCAATCTCCCTGGGCTCTGACAGGAATAGGCTGCAACAATATACCTTTTTCCACTCCATCGTTCCTCATTTTCCCACATATTGTCTGAGCCTCAATGCTAAATACTAGTTCTGTCTGATTGGTATGCTTATTCCTAACTCCCTTACACCCTTCTCTTCCCCAGCTCTTGGGGAATATTACTCAGCGAGCAGACAGAGGGAGCTTGGAGCTCTCTGTGAGATCATGATAAAGGGCCACAGAACGGGCTACAGACCCCACTGTCTTACAAAGCTTCCTCAGTCCTTGCTAACGTAACTCTCCTGCATCTCCCCTAATCCTTCATCCAAGCCCAGGCATCCCCTTTTCCCATAATCACTTTGCTCCTTGCTCCTTCCCTTGCTGCAGCTCTTTTTAAATGATTCTTCAATTCAATACTTCCTACAGGAACACTATGTATTTATTTTCTGTTCTACAATAACATCTTAATTTTCTCCTCTATTCAGATTATGTGCAGCACTTTTTTTTCAATGCTATCCTGTATATTCACAAAGCAGAGCTCTGGAAGAAGAATTTATATATACAAAATTCTTTTCAGGAAAAAGCCCAAAATCTATGCCGTTACCATGAAGTACACTAACTTACACATACATGAGACATTAATTTTATGATTCACATTCTGTTAACAAACACAGCATACTGAAAACTGTTTTAGAAAAACATCCATAGACAGTAGAGGACTATTCTAACTCTGACAAATCAAGGAGTCTCTTATGCTTAATACTACAATCACACTGGGGCATGGGAAACATAGCATATCACTGTTTGAACTACTTTGCAACACTTGTTCAGTATATCACGATTTAAAAATTATACTGAATTAGCACCACATCTAGTATACTGAAATTTGACCATAGTTTTTATTCTTATATGAATAACTTATAACAGAAAACTAGTCTCTACTTATTACAGAAGCAATGTTTACGTTGAGAAAAATGTGATTTCATTCCATAGTATATCTTAAAATATTAACCATAAGCCGATGAAATTTTATTACTTGCATAGAATAAAAACCAAAATTCTGCTCATTCTAATTCTGAAATTTAAAAATAATTAAAAATTTATTTTCTGTTCTAACACATTCATCATCAAACAACCTTTAAGAAAAGCAAGCTATACATTTGTGAGACTGCAGAAACAAAGATCCATCATTTAATATTCTGCACAGAATTCTTTCCTAAAATAATTAAAAGAGCAAATGCCTAACTTACCATGCTGAAGTGCTGACTCACTGTCTGCAGTCTCCTAGTCGCTGCTACACATCGATTTAAACACAGAAAGCTTCAAGTACACCAGCTAATCACAGCAACTCTCCGATCATGTGATTTACACCACAGAATGTGAAATGCAGCATCTTTCAAATCACAACATTCCCTGCCACACCCTCCTGAATAAACCACATTCAGTGTAAAAACGCCACAAATTTCAATGAGTTTTTGGGCAATACTAAATTCAGGGGAGCAGCTGATACACTCGATGGCAGGACTGTTATTTATTTAGATGGATCTCAAAAGGCTGGACAACTGGACTGATGGAAAGCTCATGAAGTTCAACAAATACAATAATGCTGCACCTGAGAAAGAATAATCCCTTGCAACAGTACAGGCTGGTGGTGAAATGATCAGAAAGCAGCACTGCAGAAAAAGATCTAGGAATTATGATTAACCACATGCTCAGCACATTCTGTGGCAATAAAAGCTAAAAGCATATTGGCCTGCATTAGTAGAAGTGTAGCCAGCAGGTTGGGGGAAGTGATTACTCCTCTTTCTCCAGCACCTGCAAGACCACAGCAGGAGTACCATGACCAGTTTTGAAGTTTCCAGTGTCTAATTATTGCTGAAATACTTATCTCATTTTATAATTTTCCACATAAGCAGCCTAGCTGGTTGGAAGCATGGAAAAGGCTCAGGGCTAATGACAGAAATTCTGGAAGTGAGTATTTCCCAGAATCTGTCTTGTGCATCCAGAAAGCAAGGGCTCCTCCTCTTTAAATTCTTTCAAACCTAGTTGACACAACGTGAACAAAAGATTTTGTCCTTGAATATACAGATAACCAGAACGGAGAATATCCAGTCAGCCAAAGAAAAATCTCCCATTTTCATGTGAATATGGTAAGATCTTTAACGGTAATCTTTAATGGGAACATTAAAAAAAAAAAAAAAAAGTCAAATCTCATCAGCCCACCAACAGAAGTTGCAGAGACAGTACTTCTAGCAACACAGTGCGTTGCATTGCAAAGGTTTTACACATTTTTCTAAATCACTGGCCAACACCAATGCCAAAATTCCAGTATAAACGTCCCATTCACTCATTCCTACGCTCACATTGGAGATCTTGTGAAAAATAACGATTTTGCGTGAAAACATTTAAGTTTCAGATATTGCTTTTAATTACATATAACAAAGCAGGTGTGTACATCATTGTCTTTACCAATAAGCTCTTTCAACCTTCGCTGAAACAAAAACTCGAATAGTGCAACAAAACATGTACAGACAGGAGATGAAAAGTTCAGACTTACCTATTACCGATTCAAATGTATTACTGCCAGAACAGAATGGGAGAGTTTTGGCACTGACAGCAGAGACAGTTGTAGGAGATGAACTATCTGATCCAACACTGGAGGCCAGACTGGAAGTTATACTTGAAGCAAGTGGGTTAACTGCTGAAAAAACACTGAGACGGTTCTGTTAAAAAAACCAAACAGCATATGTATACACATACAAACACACTTACACAGATGTATGTACAAACATATAAACAGAATGTATTTTTAAAAGTAGTTATTTTAATTCGAACAGAAAGAAACCCAGAAGAACCCTCTGAGTGAACAGATCAGGATCATTTTCCTGATCATTTACCAGCAATTGCATTTCTCCAATCTGGCTGGACATCACCTCTATATGTAAGGGAATTCTGCTTTCAGAAAAAAAAAGGTATTTAAATACTTGCAAATAAGCTCTACAAACATATTTAGTCATCTGAAGTCTGATGCTCCTTTTCAAAAGGAAAAAACCTCTTGAGGAATTGTACCATTTCATTAAGCATTTGTACACAAATTACATTCTACTTTTTTTTTGTTAGCAAATTTTCTCATTTAATTTAAATTCAATCGGTGTATAAACTGATCTTCAGTTCAGATAGTTGAGAAACGTGATGCACTGCACACACCTATCACGTTTTATAATTACCTGTTCCTGTGCTACTTCTTTCAAGCTGAACACTTTTTCATACAAAGCACACATTTGCATTTCTTACATTTTATAATTCAAACAATATGTAACCATGTAACATTCTAAACTGGAAAATAACTAAAAGCCTACAGAGACTTGGTGCAGAGTTTCCAGTATATTAATTCCTTTTAGTGTTTGTTTATTTATTCCCTCCAATCTTTTAGTTAATAAAAACATTTAACTGTGACTGAACCAATCCACACATCCTCTCACTGCCTTCTATGTGACAAGCAGTGATTGTGCAGTATCTGCTCTCCTGATTTCTACCAATACCACAGACAATTTCTATTTCAAAGCTAGATACAGTGCAAGATTGCGGCATATAACAACCATGAGAATGAGTAATATTTTCCTTAAAAACAGGCACAAACAGAAATACAGAAAGTTTCACTTAGACACACAAATATTTTCACTGCTATGGTGGCTGTCATGGTTTAATCCCAGTCGGCATCTAAGTACCACACAGCAACTCGCTCACCCTCCTCCTCCCTGGGGAGATGAGGGATAGAATCGGAAAGAAAAGGAAAACTCATAGGTTGAGATAATGACAGTTTACTAGGACACTAAAGGAAGAGATAATAATAATTATATACACATATAATGATAATAATAATCATGAAATATAAGGATAGTAAAATATACAAAGCAAACAATGCAGTTTCTCACCACCCAACGACATGCTGACCAATACAGCCTATCCTGAGCAGCAATCATGGAATGGAACCAAGAGCAATCTCGGAACAATCTCGAGCAGTCAGAGCCGCCCACTGGCCAATCCCCAGTTATATACTGGGCATGATGTTTATAGAATTGAACACTTCCTTCGGCAAGTTTGGATCAACTGTACTGGCTATATCCCCCACAGCTTTTTGCATCTGCACATCAGCAAAGCCTGAGAAGCTGGAAAAAGTCCTTCATATTTTAGCAACAACTAGTAACGTCAGTGTATGGTCAGCATTATCACATACCAGAGCTCACACTAAATCCAAAACACAGCAGCTACCGGGAAGAAAATTAGCTCCATCCCAGCTGAATCCAGGACTGTGACCAAACACTGGAACATGTTGCCCAAAGAGGCTGTGGATTCTTCATTTTTGGAGATATTCAAAACACGACTAGACAAGGCACTGAGCAACCTGCTGACGTCACTTTGATAAGGGGATAGATGGACTACAGACCTCCAGAGAATCATAGAATGGTTTAGGTCAGAAGGGACCTTTAAAGATCATCTAGTCCAACCCCCCTGCTGTGGAAGGGGGTCCCACCTTCCACTAGATGAAATGCTTGAAATGATGCTCAAAGCCCCACCCAACCTGACCTTGAACACTTCCAGGGATGGGGTATCCACAACTTCTCTGGGCAACCTCTTCCAGTGCCACATCACTCCCATAGAGAAGAATTTAGTCATTATATCCAATGTAAATCCACCCTCTTTCAGTTTTAAAACATCACTCCTTGTCCTGTCACTATGGGCCCCAGTAAAAAGTCTTTCTCCCTCTTTCTTACAAGCCCCTTTTAAGTATTGGAAGGCCACAACACCACCTCCCCGGAGCCTCCTCCTCTCCAGGCCGAGCAACCCCAACTCCCTCAGCCTTTCTCCTCAGCAGAGGTGTTCCAGCCCTCAGACCATTTTCACGTCCCTCCTCTGGACCCACTCTAACATGCCCAAGTCTTTCTTGGACCGGGAACCCCAGAGCTGGATGCAGCACTCCAGGTTGTCACACCAAAGCATAGTAGAGGGGGAAGAATCACCTCCCTCAACCTGCTGGCCACAATTCTTT
>WHYT01000277.1:0-13533 GCA_009806455.1 Tetrax tetrax
AAAAAAAAAAAAAAAAAAAAAAAAGCAGCTGGCTCAGAGAAAGCTGCAGCAGCCAGACAGCAGAGTATTGCACGTGTTGGACCAGCACATCCCTTCCTGTGCGCTGCTGGTACCTTGTCCCTTGAGGACATTCTTGTCCAAGGCTGTAAGAGGCATGGGCAATATTTATGACAAAAAATTAGACTATTCACAGCATTTGGGCTTGTTCTCCTTTACAGAAGTTCTTACGCCACCTGCCTGCCCTGGGCACCAGGCTCCTCCCGTGGAAGGGAAGGAGAGACCAGCATAGGGCATCCTTCCATGGTGCGTGACTGACGTGGAGCTCCCATGGACCTGTTTTCATATTGACAAGTTTTCCTGGGAGTAGAGGCGTACACGGAGACAGGGATCCCATGAACAGGCTTTGCCATCTTTTAGGGTAAAGCTACCAAATAAAAGTCTTCCTGCCTTTGAGACAATCACGTTGCCTCTATAACGTGCAGACTCCCTCTTGTCTAGAAACAGATGGCTCGAGCTGTTTGAGTTGGGCATATTCACAGGCTGATAATCATCTCCAGGGAGGCAGGAGCTATTGTCAGAGCCTGTGAGACACACCCCAACTTCAGGCCTTTTTCCTTCTAATTCTCAAAATGTTGCTGAAATTCTCACTACAGGAATGCTGAGCAGAGACATTCCCTTCGTGTGTTCGTGCCCGCTAAGCCAGAAGAGGCTCCTGGTTTCCACGGAAGCCAAAGCACTTCTCCTGCACCCAGCTATGAGAAACTGTCTCGAAACACGAGGGGCCTCACCTGGCCAACAAAAAAAAAAAAATATAAGCCACACCATGCTGCGGTACTGCTGGGAGACAAGGGGAAAAATATGTCCTCTCCCCAGAGACAACACATGAGTTAAAATGAGAAAGCAAAAGAAAACAATTCTGCAGAAGGAACACTTCCTTTACACTACGTGCAGCTCCAAGACGCCTGTCGGTGCGGCTGCCAATGTAGAAGAGCACGTGCCTGAGGCACCCGCGCCTGGCGCAACTGCGCAGCGATGTCCAGAATTCGTAACAGCAACGCTCAGCGCGGATATGCATCTGCTGCCTAAGAACCCCAAAGGTATCACAAACCTCAATTAATAATCTACACTGATGTCATTTCTCCACAGGGCCAAAGCCTTTCTGGGGAATGCCGTCCAGCTGCTTTAGCAGGAAGACAGCACTTCACTGACACAGGCCAGGTCTCTCTTGGTGCCAGGTCAAGAGAGACCCCGCACACAGCTCGCTCTGCCTTGGAAACCAGCTCCAACCCAAGCCCAGCTGCAGGGCGTGCAACACTCAGACCTGAGATGCCTCCATGAAAAACTCCATTCCAGCTGTGATGCACAAGGGAACCCAGGCAGAAAGCAGCGATAAGCCCGGACGCAGAGCGACAGAGACAGGAGGGTGGCTCTAACACAAGGCCTCGCCATGCTCACAACATTTATGGCATGAATTTCACTCATTTTAATTCAAGAGACGAGGAAGCAAACAGGAATTGGCTCAGAATGGGGCCTGGTACCTCGAGCTAGATGGAAAGAGATGGCAACATCAGCACAAAAATTAAACTCATGGGTGCAAAACCAGGCTGGGTGGCACACCCCTTCAGACAGCATGTTTTCACTGGGATCCGGAATGCCTCAGAGAAGCCTGCTGTCAGCAAGTCCTGAGAGGAGACTGGACAAGCAGTCCATAGGAGAGAAAAATCCATCCCAATTATCAAGTTACTGTCCTGTTACTTGGGCTCATGAGTACAAGGGACACTCTGCTCACTCACCTGCTAGCCAAGCAAGATCGAGAAATAAAGAATAACACATATCTCATGTTGACTGGCACTTCCTTAGCAGAAATGACAGTATTTTCTAGTCTGAACAGTTTGAGGCTGTGATATTTCTTGCCTTGTCTCTTCTTGGCAAGCAATCATCTGTAGAAGTAACAGATGATCTAGCAATAGTCTTGCATCACAGCATGCCAGAAGAGAGGCAGCCCAGTATTTGTAATCACCACCCTTCAGAAAGAAGAATCTTCACTCGATCTGTGTAAATATGGTTATTTATTTATTTTTTTAAAGCAAGTCTATTTCTAGTTACAAAGGGCTTCGCTCTCCCACTTTACATCACCTTTTTTCTTTAGATCCTCAAATAAAGAAACCATTTTGCTCACCATTGAATCCAGCAGCCCATAAACCTGCAGCAGAAATTAACAGGAGACAGTTGCAGTGAAAACACATGAAGAAATCCTGACAACAAGACTGACAGAGAGATGGTTTCTCACGCAGGAGCACAGTAACGTACGGGCACGCAGACAACCACATAAAAGTGGCTGCCTGCTAACAGAGCTCAGCTCTAATAATACCTTTTCTGGCTATGAAGTGTGTTTAACATTATCTGAGATACAATTAATCCTGCTGATCCCTCAAGAGTCTGCAAGCATGCTAAAGACATCCCAGATAGAAACCCTGCGTGTGGCTATGTGACGGCTGGATTTATGTTAACAGATCCCCGGCTGGAATAAAGGACATCTTACTTGGTATTTCATGCTCACCTTGCTACAAAATTACAGACATATGTTGTCAGTTTTCTGAGCTTAACAAAATGCTTACCACTCCACCTAAGCTTCAATGTAAGCTTACAAGCAGAGAACAAAACCCAAGAAACAAACATATAAGCTTTGGTCAGACTCACTTCAATATAAAGTTTTTCCTGGTATGTTCCAAGCAGAATAGCATTCATCTGCTCCTGAGGGGTTTCTACTCTATCTGTAGTTACAGCTTTCACTGGCTGCGCGCGCTCTTTCACCTTCTGCGATGAAGCAGGAGATTTCAGCCTTTTCTCATCTTTTACTTTTAACTTTCTGCTGCTTGGACTTTCCTATTTAGGGACAGACATACAAACAAACAAACAACAACAAAATCCATAAGTCAGAACACCTTTCAGATGGTTGCAAGATGCACCTCCCAGAAGCAGCACCTCTTTCACTGGGCTGGAAATCAGCTCAAACTCAGGATACACAACCTCTGAATGGATCACACTTCGTTTTCAACAGGTACCCCAACACATACCACTTTCCCTTTCCCTGCTGCCGTTGTGACTTTTCTTTTGCCTTCTTTATCCTTACTACCCAATGACCTTCTGTCTTCCTTCCTAGGGGTTATTCTATCTTCTTTTCCTCCTTTTACAGGTTGCTTTACTTCCACTACAAAAGAATGAATTTCAGTTATCCAAAAGTAACATTTTCACATCCAGAAAGACAAGCCCACAGCACTCATGCAGCAGAAGTCTATTACTTTTGCAATGTGCTTTCCTCTTTTTATCAATCTGAGCTGTACTGCACTGAAAAACAGTACCTTGAAGAGTACTTTGTTTAAATAAGGAATGAACAGGTCCCAGACGTGTATCAGAACAAGCCTGTAAGACAGCTAATAGCGAGATAGTGTTTTCTGGATTAGCCTGTGTGAAAACCAGGGCTACATCTAGCAAAATTAAAAGGCACATTTGTGTGGTGGTTTTTTAATGACACCAAACCGCAGAGTTTGGTTACTATCACAGTTACTATCGCACAATCTCCCGTTCTTTCTGATGCATTTTCTTATAAAAGCTTTGAGGGGGAAGTGCTGAAATTGCCATTTCAGTTGGAATTCAGCACATTTTCTGGATTTCCAACCGTCCACAGAAACCGGCTGCTGTGCTAAAACTACACTTACCTGTTTCCTCTGGAACAACGTCTACATAGGTGTCCTTCTCAGGCAAGCCAAGCAGCGATCTCAGCTTCAGAGAGTGACTCACCAGACCATCAATTGTTTCACGCCACAGCTGGAGACTGAGAAAAGTACCAGAATCAGAAGGGAGACGAGTACAGCAACTGCCATCTTGTTTTACCTTGTGCCCAGGAGCAAAAGCACCTTACGGCTGAGAGCTGCTCTGTCCAACTAAACCAATAAAATAGCACCCACCATCTAAAAACCTGTGCAGAGGGATGATAAATTACTTTCCTCATGTTTGAACTCTCTGAGGTCTCTATGGTTTGCAAACCAATAGGCTCATACGGACCCACAGATATTACTGTGAAACTAGATCCTGCTCTTCAACATGACACATGGTAAATCAGCATCAAGCTGCTCTTTGTGTTTACCAAGAAGAACCTGCACCCTTCTAACTCAGAAGCAACTAGAAGCTGTTGATATGTTTACAGTCTGAAAGCCTCAGTAAAGAACACAGAGACTGTATGAGGGAGGATACAGTTATCTGAGTAAAAGGGTACAGCAAATTACCCAAAGGTTTCATAAATATAGACTAGAATAATCTTGCCAGAAATAATCTTGCATACTGCCCAAAATGACATTAACTTAATATTCTAAACTTATCTCCAGGAAAAAAAAAAAAAAGGCATTTGGGTCCAGAGAGCTGCTACAATTAATCTATAAAAAAAAAAAAAAAACCATAGTGTAAAGCAGACTTCTAGACCTCATATAATTATCTGCACTCTGAATCACAGTGCTTGCAACAGAGCTTGCTAAGGCTGCTGATCACACGATGCATTTACAAGCTTTATCTTGCAAAGGTAACGCACCAGGTTTGATACAAAAGGTCTGACTGAGCTGGCCTCTGTTCAACACACAGCTCCAGCGCTGCCTTATTGAGCTGGCTCAGTGCTTCTTCTCGCTGCTCCTCCTTGGGGATTGACTTTACAGCCTGAAAACACAGAGTTTGCAGAGTGAGCGCTTCTTCTCCGCTTTCATTCCCAGCCTGTGGACCCTCAACGTGTGTCCCTCAACGGAACACACGACAGCTCTCTTTCCTGGACACCGGTCCAAAATCAGGTTGCACTGGCACTTACACAGCTGGGTGTGGCCTCCTGTACAGCTGGGATGTGGCCAAGGTGCACACGCGACCCTAGATCTGGGGAGCAGTCCCAGACCCCCCAATTAGATCCACAGTAAGCCCCTTTGCAACATCACAGGTGTGCTGGAGAACAGGGATTCTAGCGAGCTAGACGGCCCCGAAGTAAAGATTAGTTACAAAAGCAGCAGTGAGGCTTTCAAGGGAGCACTACAGAAAAACTGTGCTGACAGAATCCAAACTACTCTTGCTTTAATCTAGGGAGGTCTGCACTTTACCCACAGCCTGTCATGAGTGCCCCTCTAGTGCTCTGACGAATAGAAAGGACTCTCCAAGGAGAGGAGCCTTTGGGGAAGCCACGGGAGTCTGTAGGATTAGCCTGCCCCCCGCATTCAGAAAGCTTTCAGGGGAAGAGCTTAAAATATCTGTTACATTGTGTGGTTCTCTTTTCCTTCTCCACACAACAGCCCTCAAAGTCTCTCCTGGGAATCTCTTTAAAAGAGCACTGAGGGTGTGGTCAGCAGAGCTGAAGTGCTTTTCTGCGACGCACATCATAAATCATCTCTAACTCACAGCACATTGGCAGCAGACCTTTGGGTGGGCTCACACTAGGGGAGACCAGGCTATCTGTAGGGAAATGAAAACACCACCAGCTTGTCATAGCACTGGAGGGAACAGGGGTGACCACCTGCTTGAAGTCCTCAAGGGAGAAGTTCCATCCCGAGGGGCCCCGTTCTTTTTCCTCCACGTTCATCATTTGACTTGGAGCCTCCTCAGATGTTTTCTTCCAAGCTGGGACCTCCGCGGCGCTGTCCTGAGCAGGGAGAGCCTCTGAGGTACTCTCTTGGTACTTCGCGTCCTCCACAGTCCTCTTCTGGCCCGAGGGCACCTTCTCCTCAAAGGCTGAAGGAACAGTCATGTGCTGTCTCCACAGTTCATGCAGCTGCTTTACCACTCGATGCTGATAGTGCAACTGTGATAATGGGGAAAAGGTAAACAGCAAAATGAGCTATGCCTTTCCTCTGCAAGCCTCGTTGTTAAAGCCATCGTGGCAGACTACGCCAGCCTCCAGAAACCCAGGGATGCACCAGCCCCGTGGGTCTTCTCTCCCTGCTATTTCAGTTGTGTAGCCCATCACATAGCAAGCATCACCTTGGGATTCTTCTGGTGGAACAGTTCTTCCTCTGCGATACAGGCATCCAGAGGAGATGGGGTGCGCTCTGGGGTCCGAACATGGTCAAGAATTTCCTTCAGGGTCTCTCCTACTATAGCAGCACCTTCTCGAGCAGCCAGGTCACTCTGAGGCACCACAACAAGAACAACACGTCTGAGACAGACACGCAAACAGATTCATACCCACGCTGGTAACCACGTGTATACGTTACACGGGGTTTGAAGGACAAAGGTAACTGCAAACCCCATCAAGCAGAGCAATGCTTACAACAGCTTTTCAAACAAACCCCACAAATCCCCCCACACTATACTTTTCAAAGCGTAGTGTAATTTTCAATTTATACCTTAACTGATATTGTAGTGTACGACAGATAATCCCATCCTCACTAAGTAATTAATGACATTCATTACCAACAAAAAATTAATTCTTTAAAGGACCAGCATGAACAGTTTAGGAGACACAATTGTGTCCTTATTAACAACATTACAATAGACTGCAGAGTTCTTCCATTTTATTTAGCAAACCTGCTCAAGTATGTACAGATGTCCTGCAAATAATAATCTCACTCTCAGCTCTAATTGCACAGCAATAAAAATACCATGTCATCCACTCCCACCCTTATCCTCTATTTGCATATTAAGTTCAAAGCTCACAGTTACCCAGTTACATGCTTGGTTACCTCCAGTTTCTCTCTGATGTCAGCCAATTTATCCTCATACACAGCAATTCCCCAAAGGGTCACCTGCAGCAGAGCTCCTCCTAATAACAGAGGATGTGTCCTAAATTCCCAGGACTCGCTGAAAATACCTGCTCTCTCTGACTTGAAAAGAAAGGAGAACTTCCTAGTTTCTTCAGGCAAAATTACACCTGAAATAAGAGAGAAAATGCATTGGTCTGCAAGAAACCACCTGGTTAACTTGACCCTTTTCCAACCCCACCCCAAGCGTTCTTATCTCTCCCGTAGTTTAGCTGGTTACCACACTTCATCCAGCTATTTTTCTCCTTCCAGATTTATTCCTAACCACCATGTTACTGAACTGGTGCTATTTCCCCTGCACGTTCCTTTTACAGCAAGCTCAGTACTCTCTCTGGCAGATTATGCCCAGTTTGCCATCAGAAAATGATTCACTTCTCAATATTCCATCCATTTACATTCAGTAGGAGCAACCTCCTTTCCTTCAAGTCCCACGAAAGGGATCTGCCTCGCACAACTCTCTTGGCGTGACTCAGCTCTGACACCCAGGGTGGCTTCCTAAGGAGAATCATCCCACAGGCTTGCTCTGCCATTAGTCAGACTCAGCATCTCAGATAACTCCTTGGCTCTACGTACAAAGGTCTCGGAAATCAGCAGCTCTCATACCTGGTCTGGTATCAAAGTAAAAACACTGCATCCTCGTCCCCTTGGTTTCTCTGGAGGGAATCTGCTGGGGAAGCCTCATCCAGTTGTACCAGATGGCAGTGATGCCATCGTTGCTCACAGTCAGGGAGCTTTCAGCTTTCTCACCAGTCACAGTCTCAAAGGTGAGCCGGGCAGCAATGCCAATTCTATGCTACAAGGAAGAGGAAAAAGACAAAGATAACAATTCCTACTCTGTCTGGCAGGATTTATCTTGCCTGAAGTCATAC
This sequence comes from Tetrax tetrax, assembly GCA_009806455.1. Classification (NCBI taxonomy): domain Eukaryota; kingdom Metazoa; phylum Chordata; class Aves; order Otidiformes; family Otididae; genus Tetrax; species Tetrax tetrax. The sequence continues at coordinate 7,655 of WHYT01000277.1, forward strand.
CACAAATAAGGGATTGATCCTCGGTAGGAGAACTTGTACAGCAGGTCCAATGAAGTGGCCATTATACAGAGTCTGGGAATCTGGGCTTCACACCACAGAGCGAGCAACTCCTTCTGTTTCTAGATCTCTCTGGAGCAAACATAGAGATACTCTATTCTGCTCAGAATAAATCCCCTATTCTCTGGCCTGGGAGTGACACTCATTGTACAGCTGGGACTTGGGAACTCAAGCAGGCTTAGCTTGATTAAACAATAAAAAGCACACAATTACCCTGGAAGAAGTGGTGCAGTCGATCCAACGAGCAGGCTGGCCACAGAAATCTAAAGATGGACCCCGTTCTTCTTCTGGAAGCACATCAGGGGAGTCCCATAAGAAGTTACTGCTAAAGAAAACAAGAACCAGAGTTTTCATGGAGTGAAATTCACTTTCAGAGAGGGGAGGACCAGGGGTGATTTACAAGACCCTGTAAGAAACAATCCCAACCAATGCTTTTCCACATAGTCATCTCTTCAGGGACAGAGCCCTGCAGACGTGGTAAACTCCAGCTAGCGACTTGTCACCATCAAGGAGGACAGGACAGCCAGAACTTTAAAGAGTGATGCCTGGCCAAGAAAGGCTGAGGGTACACGACTGAATAAGAAGAGGCCCTCAGGTTGTGCCCGTTACAGATGGACAGGACAGGGAAAAAAAGGCAAATTGATGATGGAAGCGGAAGGCTGGAAAAAGACAGCCAGGCAGAGGTAATTTAGAGCAGAATCCCCACCCTGCCTAATGTAAGCTCTGGAGCCACACAGAGGGAAGACTGGAGGAAAGGCTTCAAAAAAACCTTTTCTCTGATTCTTGCTCCTTAGGCACAAGGCCCCAAGGCACAAAGGAACTGCTTGATTCCTAAATCTGGTGATTATAATATTAGAATATGCTTTTTATTGTGCCCCAACAGAGACTCCTCTCCGTTCTGGATAAGAACAGCTAAGGATACCCTTACAGACTGGTGCTGCATACCCCAAATTCTTTATTTCTGACATTAAGTAAGACTTACAGGGTGTCAGACCCTTCAGAAGTGGTGGAACATGGAAACGTGGTGGAACATGGAAAAGGCTCTGCTGAGACAGATGTGAAAGGCTGCCCTTTACCGATCACCTCCAGTCCATCCAGATCCTGGAAATACAGAAAAGTTACCAACTCACCATTTCTCCTTTTCTATAGAAAGAAAGTTAAAATTCCAGACAAATGTACCAACGGAGTCAAGTAAAGTGAAGTTGAGATATCTTGCTCCTACAATGGTTTTTAGAGGTATCCAACAAATGTTCAAGAGACATGGGAAGGAACCAATTCTGTGTCTTCCGAAAATAGTAGATGACCGCATTCCCCACTACAAATCACGCACAGATGGGAGAAGTCCCTTCACACAGGTTTCTCATCCCCACAGCCAGGTTTCAGAAAGAAAAAAGTGAGGTTTGTTCAGTTTTTAAGAAGAGGGGCTACCTGCCTTCAGAAGATTATTTCAGATACGTGTCTTCCACATGGGTAAGACATCCAAGTAGGTATTCCCACTGCCCTGAGGCACTAAATCAAAGTCCCACACCAGTATCCGGCAGGTTTTTTTATCACCTAGGTCTTGGCAGCTGCATGCTGCTTGCTCAGGGTCCTACTCTGTGGCTCCTAGACCACTCCATGCAACACTTAGGGAAGCCAGACATCTCTTTCATGGGTGTGGCCCTTTGGAAACGTGGGAACTTCCAAGATAAGTACTGTGGGGATAAGTTTTGGATTCCTAATGCTTCTTCATATCCAGTCGTTAACAATTTTATGCTACTCTACAGCATCTTACAAGAGATTAGAGATGCAAAGAATGTTCTTGCTCCTCTAGTCTTACCGGCTGATAAAAATCTAGCTCCTCTAGGACAGACTTTAGCTCCTGCCGTCGATGTTTCAGGAAAAGACTCTTATCCCAGGTTAGATGGGAAGAGATCCTCTTGGGAGGCTTCAGACCTGTGGAAATACCCATACAAGAGTTTACTGTCTCCATACCCACATGCCTATCAATTTCACTCTCTGCCAGACTTTGGTCTTATGGTGTGGCTGGTAGCTTGTGCTGTAGCTTTTGGAAGGGACAGCTATAGCATGAGCCTCTGTACTCGCAGGAGTCACTCTTTCCGCTGCTCCCTCCACACTTGTCCCCCATTTCTGTGGAACCACCTCTCTGCAACGCCCCCTTACCCGTTTCCATGCAGACAGCGTGGGGTTTCCCCACATGAGTGACTGGCTCTGGGTAGCCACGCTCTCTCTGAGTCAGCGTCATCGTCAGGCCGGTGAGTTCATCTCCAATACGCTCGGGCTGGCTCCAGAACTCGCTTCCGCTTCGGTAGCCCTAGGGTGGAAAACAAGGCTCCCACTGACGCTTTCAGAGGCGTACAGCTGCCTGCTATTTTCAGGGGGACTAGGAGCTAAAAAGAAGAAGGGGACTAACTCTGCCTATAGGGATATTTTAAAAGTCTGTAAATTATCACTTTCTGCAGAGCAAGCCAAAATTTCTATCAGGCTGCTGTTAAAGACAAAAGAAGGCTTTCTTCTAGCTAGCGCTACATGAAGGTTGAATGATATTAAAATAATGCCTCACATAAATGCAAATTCTTTGACAGTGCTATAAATGTAAAAAAAAAAAATATTTTAACATAGCACACTCCCATAATCATCCTGACTTACCCATACCCCTTTCTCCACAGCAATCACTAAAATTTCAGCCTGAAGCTATCAGATCCTCCTGTTCCTGGAGCAGCAATTGCAGCACATCCCCACGCCACTTCCCCGTGCACAACACTGATGACAATCAAGAAATGGCACGTGTCCATGTACAGCAGGTCGTTAGCAAGGAGCCAAAGCACACCGCCACTTTCCTCTGACCAGTACAGAGAGCATGGTTCATGTTTTTATTTTTGAAGTCACTGAAAGCTCTGATTACACACTATTCTGAAGGACTTAGGGCATCTTCGATAAATATCTAACGACAGGTCTTCCGATATGTCACTCCTAACACCAGCGCCTTGGCTCTCTCACCAGAGCAGAGCAATCAGGATGCAGAGGAAGAGGTGCTCTCACCTTTCCAGGAAGCAGGGCAGGGAGACTCCGGTCAATGAGATCACGTTCTTCCTGGATTTGCCTGTAATCCTCCGAGATACTCATCAGCAATTCATCCTCTGGCCTCCGAAGAATTTCTATAAAGAAGAAACATTAAATATTGGCGCTGCACCTTCTCCTGGGCACACCCTTCGCCACTACTATTTATTGTTCACGTGTAACCCCCTTACATTGTCCAGTACCAAGTCCACCGTACTTCCCCCAGCCAGAACCACCAGTTCCTCTCCCCACAGCTCCCACAGCTCCCACAGCCACTAGCCCCAGGAGCGCGGCGAGCTCTGAGAACATGGAAGCAGACTGCAAAAGCAATAGGATTAACCTCACTCAGCTATGACCACTACAGCTTGTTGTGGTGCCATCAAACTCCCTCATGTGCACATAGAATTTCACAGAATGGGGCCTCAGCTTTCCTCACCTCCTAGATATTTCTCCTGCTTTTTCCTGATTGCCATATTACGGTGCCAGTTCTGAAGAGCTTTGTGCTCTGCTGGTGGGGTCTGATGAACCTTTTTCTTCTTCTCTCCTCCATGTTCTTCCCTTAAAGCTGCTGCAGTAACCTCTGGATGACAAACCTCAATAAAATCTGCTATCTGAAGAGAAAGGAAATGTTGAATTAACCTCTCCCTGCACACACGGCCACCACAAAGAGAATGGCAGAGGGGAGGAGAAAAGAATTCTTCCAACTGACAGTACTGTTGCTTCATCACTCTGAGAGGAACAAAAACAGAGCACTAGGAACACACTCAGAAACAATGGAAGGATTTAGGTGAGTAATTAGACGCGAGCAATGGCATTGCTGCAACACCAGCTCTTCCTTTGCAAGCCTGACGCCATCAGCAGAAGCACATATGGAAGAGGAAGCCTCCGTAATTCTTCCCTCCATGACCTCGTCCTGCACGCAAGACCTCAAAACCTGCTGGTGCAGTTTCTCTGAAGGCAAGCCCTCTCCACAGAGTAGGATGGGGCTGGGAAAACCACACCTCAGGCCTGAGCTGTTCCTGATAGGTGCTGGAAAGCATCGAAAGGCACTGTAGGCACTGCACTCCACCTCTAGAAAAGCGCCACACAGCAGCATTTTCGTAACCTTACAAACCAACCTGAGTGTTTCCTCTGGCTAAGGCTTCCATCTTGAACTCCTGCAGACTTCCCAAAATGTGATGGGGGAAAATCTCTTCACAGCCATCACCAAACAGTCCTGGTCCTACAACACACACACAAAAAAAACCCCAACTCCAGAGCCAGGTCACAAAAGCTAGGCTTAGCAAAACCAAACCCCAAAGGTAAGATGTGCAGTTTAACCCTACCAGAAAAAGTCAGCGGTTCCCTGGGTGCCTTTGGGAAAGCGGGATACGCTACGAGGAGATCTGTCACTTTCTTTGTCTCTTTGGGTTGATATTTTCGAACCAGGTATTTCCTCGTAACTGGAATTCTCCCAGCATCATGGGGAAGGCGTGGAGCATGGAGCTTCAGGAAATAAACAGTCACAATGCAGTTAGGTACATACTGACTCACCTTAATTCCTTCTGATGCTTCTAGGTTATGCATAAAGCCATATTATGGGCTGTCCCTCCCCCAAGAGGCACTTTACACCACCATGGAGATACCAGCTTAGTTACTATCTTACTCTTCTGGACTCTGCTTTATAACTGGGGAAGGGAAAAGAGAGTTTAAAATCACTTTCCCAATAGTTTTCTGAGGTGTCACTTGCTGCCAAGTGCTTCCACTCACACAGTTTGATGTGAATTTTGGAGGGGACACTGTGATGGTTACTAAACAACTTACATGTCTTATTAGATCAGAAAGTTGGAAACCTAATTTTCAAGAAGCAAATGACTTATCCTTCCATTTGAAAAGGTTGTGTAAGGATCAATACCCCTTTACTTTTAGCCACTGAACTTCATGATCTGACAAGTCATTAAAAAGCAGGACAGACAAAATGGAACGAGAACTGAACTCCAAGAACGGGCTTGGGTTTAAATAAATGGACAGCACCTTCTGTTAAACACTCAAAATGAGAGGGTCAGTTAAGGCAGCTGTTTCTGCCGGCAAAAATACGTACTTTCTCCAGGTCCTCCTCCTTAATCGCAAGCGCCTGGACATCATCTCCTTGCAGAACACAGGAAGGGGTCTCAGGCTCTTCTGCGATTGTTGAGAAGGACAGGTCATGTGTGTTTTCCTTCTTGTCTGAAAAACAGATGAAGAGACCTCCTCTTCAGTCTCCTAAGGAAACACCACCTTCCCCTTTTAGCCTGGTAACTCACATCCAGCTGAAGTGTATTTTAGGGTGATTTTTTTTTTTTTTCAAGGATGCACAGAACAATTAAAATATATAATTGGAAAATCAAACTCTGAGAAGCTACAGGGACCAAAGTGGGTCAGTAAGGTTCAACTGTCTCATGCTTTACACCAGATGAGAGACAATGGATGAGATAAACACAGCTTGTGCTTCCTACAGGTAGAAGAACAAATTCCTGGGAAGTTTTCTACTCCAGCTGCAAGCGCAAACACACGGTGTCCCTGCACAGCTGCACTGCGCTCACCAAGCACAACTCAGAGAACAAGCCACTGGATTTTCAGAAGCTCCTAAACAGCAAAGTAGCACTTAAATAGCAAAACCCCCGCCGAGCTGGGCGCAGGGCAGCGCTCCAGGACACAGGCCGCGGCTGAGGTAATCCCACCGGGATTTGCTTCTCTCCTTATCCTTAACCTGCAAGTCCCCCCAGCTGGGGCCGGCTCCTTGA
>WHYT01000278.1:0-13074 GCA_009806455.1 Tetrax tetrax
TTAAAAGGTTTATGCATTTTTATTGGTTTTTATTAATTCTGAACTTATGAACTAGGAATAGTGTTACTCAACTCTCAGCTAAGTTAACTCATTTAGTCATATCTAAAGATATACTGGACTTTGATCATAAGCTGTTCTTTGGTTGTTGCTTCCTCTAATTTCAGTTCTTTTCTAACTTACACATGCAGACACTTAGCCTATACATGTAGTGCCTTGCTACCTGCCCTTCCATATTTGGTATGGATTGTTTCATTTCTTGCTTCATTTTCTCACTCGGTATATAATGTGTTGTGATCTATCTTCTATATTTGTCAGTTTATGGCAGTTAAAAAATAAAATGCCTGAAATGCCTCAAGGATGGTAATGAGAATCTCTCCAACTTTTTGGAGTGGGTTTCCAGTCCTCCACCTTCAGTGCTGCACATTTTTCTGCAGCGAAATAAAATAATAAATGCCAACTGAAAATTTAATTAATATTGTCTTTCCCACTCATACAGAATTGAAAATGCAGCACACAGGGAATAGCATTTATCTGGAGTGTCATAGATGTCACCATAAGGAAGAACCCTGATTCACAAAGAAAGCAGTTGCAGAGCAGTCATACTGGAGGGAAAAAGATGTCTGTGTAAGAGATACCATTTGCCACTCTATTTTTCCAGAGTTCGGGTCTGTCTTCATCTTTCTAGTGACCTACTGGTTTTTGCACCTTGTTGTCACAACAGACCTGCAGATACAGCAGGGAGCAAAGGGGAACACTATTGCCCCTGTGAAGCCAACAGCCTTGCTGTTCTCCTACACTGAAGGGAGTATCCCGCAAACTTCTCCTTGGTACACTGAAAACAGTGCAGCACACAAATCATTCTCTTAGATTAAAATCACACACCTTCATAATTTTAGAAAAATTAAGCCAAAATATTTTAAAAGTTATTTATTATTAATGAAAAAAAAATTTTAAACTTTTACTTCTGTATTAAAGGTAGTTTTAAGCACAAAGATATTCTTGAGCAGCAACTGAAATAAATTCAAATATAACTTCAAAAGAACAGAAGAAGGTTCCATTCTTCTGCCAATTGCCCCAACTTACTTTTCTTTCTTGAGATTATTTCTTTCTATCTTATACTCATATTTACAATTTTCAAATGTAAGTTTACAAATACTTTGCTATAATGTGGTTATTTTAGCCTTCTCCTTCTTACAATACATTTTATTTGTGTTGCTGAAACATAAATTAGTGTGATATTTGACTTCATTTACAAACTAGATAGGGATGGGAACTGAAATTTGCACAAGCTTTATATTTGTTTTACTCTCTGATTCCCTTGTGTTCTTTTCTAATCTTCTGCTACCATGCTAAAGCTGGCAAGCTGCTGATAAATTGCTCCATGAAGACTGACACTTGGAGGATAGCCAGTCTTTTGCCTTTAGCAGCAAAACAATACTTCAAACTCCTTTTATTTTTTGGAGGGTAAGAAAAAGCATTAAAAGGAAATAAATAGCAAACCTACAACCATTGCTGATTACACTATTTTTAATTAGGAGATAATTTACCTGTTAAACTGAATTTACCTGAACTAGAACTCTGATCAAACCTCTGAGAATTTTCAATTCTGTTTCTTTTCCAGCTCCATGTATTTATCTGTCATGGGACAAACCAAAACCTTTGATCCAAGTCTCCCTCATCTTTGATAAAGTTTGGAGCTAATTCTAAAACTAGTATGCCTCAGGGCCACCTATATTAACATGAGTGGGTCAGGAATTTTATACTGTTCTGAGGAAAAATATCTCTGAAATTCAAACAAGCGCAAGAGAGATTTTCTCTGTCTACTCGACGCAGCAATTCTACTTGACTTCTTGTGGCAAATAAATATGTTACTGTCACTAACAGCTGGGAAAAAGAAATGGAAATTCTCTGTTCTCTGTGAAAATACACAGCATTTTAGATTATAAAACTGGGAGAATAAAAAACCAAATGTAGTAACAAATTTGCTGCCTTTTCCTGCGAAGAAATGATAGGCAAGAAGGTCATGATTTACAAGTAAAGAATTTTACCATCACTAATGCTTTTACTTCTTGTGCACATTTGACACTAAAGTTGTTTGAAGTATGTATGCATCCAGATCCTTCGCTTAGGTAGAGCAGCACAGCCAAAAACAGTCCTGATCTGTATTTGTGGGAACATCATCACCTTTCCTGTGCCAATACTGATATCACAAATTCAAAAATTTGGTTTTCCTGAATATTTTCTGAAAATCGTTTAAAATTCACTGATCCAAAAGAGAATAAACATTAATTCATTAGGAGCAGAAAGTAAACACTCAGAGGGGAAAAACTGTTAAAGTGAATTCATTTAATAATTCATATGAATATTCATAAGTATTATTTTGCCACAGTTTTTTTTCTGCTCTAATAACAGTGCTATTTCTCTGAAGAACTAAATTAATTCAGTAGATACATGTTTATATATACAAAGGATCTCAATTAAGTGTTTCATCAACTCTCCATCAGCCTCTCCGAGGCAACTGATTCAAACACACAATTCAAGAGTCCAAAGTCCTTATACAGCTCCTTTTCATGGTGGATTTGCCTGGAAAACTCTCAGATAAATAAAAATTTTTTTCTGAAACATACCTGGGAACCTCAAATTACTTGTGGCACACTACACCATTCTTGTGCTCTCAAGTCCCAAGGGTTTTGCAGACACAGGAGGATTTAGGAGACACTGCTGGAGCAATACAACTGGGTTCTGCCCGTTTTTCGCAAAGAGAAGAAAAAAGCTTGACTGATTTCATTCACAACATTAGATTATGAGACTAGCTCATTTGTTATTATAAGATCTTTTCTTTCCTAAATACGAATATTAATTTGTTACTGCTGCCAGCTGGCAGAAGTACACCACACAGGGATGTAGACACTTGAGTCATAAATATTTGGTTGGTATGTGAAAGAGGAGGCAAGGAAAAAACTGAACCATAAGGGTGTCGTCATATAGCCTCTTCCAGGTGGAGCTCTGACAGACAAAGGTAAAACTATCTACCTCCTCGCTGCAGTTATTAATCACTGCCCACCGCCAGAAGCTAACCACCACGGCCAAACTGGTATTCGAGTTACAGGAGGACTTCCAGATTCAGAGGGACTCACTGAGTAAATGTTCTTCAAGCATAAGGCCTTGATAGTAATCCTACTTACAGCGTTACAGTTCAGATTTCCATTAAGTTAGTGTGACCACACTGTTAGAAAACTGTTGTGACTCGAGATGTCTAGAGGCTCAAGATGCATGTCTCAAAAAATTAGCAATAGTGAACAATAACTAGTAAGAATTAACGATTCAAAGGGATTATGGATCTGCATAAACAGAATACAATTCATTCAGAATTTATATACTGTAAAATCAAGCCCTACACTCTTTAGCTACTACTTTGGGCCTATTTGTCTAATCTAACATTCATTGTATGAACTTTGTCTTTCCTCAGATATGTTAAAATAATTACTTTACAAGCACAAGGAACAGTGAGTCTCCACCTAATGAAAATATATTATCATTTCAATGACATTTGAGAGGTGGAAAAGAAGTGGCACAGAGGTCCTGAAGGAAGGAACTCCTATTAGGAATTCAAAATGTGTGATCTGCTCTGATTTTCTCCCTTTCAAATGTTCTCAGGAGGAGATCCATGACGGTTTTCAAAAGAGCACTATCCAGGTGATTTCAAAATAATTTTCCAAGCTATACCAGTATATGATGGAGTGTTTTATAAAACCCATTTTTTATCTCATACTCCACAATGCAGAATAAGTGGGCCAAATGCACTTATTACACTGTATGGATATGAAGCATGAGAAAATAGCATCTTTGTAACATGTCTACATTTTTACCACCTAGACAGTCTGGATACTGATTAGTGCCCACACAAGCTACCGCTTTAATTGATCGCAACATTGCAAATTTTATTGTTAGTTGCTTTGTGGACTCAGTTCATTTTCTGATGAATTTTCCGATGAGAGCTTTTACACTGAGACCTATGGGAAGGATGTGTTAAAGCCACTTGCTTTGATCTTGAAAAGTCCCTGCACTGCAGATTACTCCTCTGTGAGACTTAATTTTGCAGCATCCAGAAAGAGAACCGGTAGAGCCTAGAAGCAAGCCCAGTTCTCAAAATTAAATCTGTAAGTCATACCAGCAACCCACTCAGATTTAGCTATCAAATGTCTAGAGGATATATCACCACTTCATTGGTGAGAGGGAAGAGGAAACATAATAGAAGTACTTATCAGCTAAAACCAAGTGAGATAGAGGATTCAGCAGCTGGTTCCCAAATGGACACTTCACAGGGCTGTACTGTTTGCTGCTGCCAATGCTAAGTGGACAGCCAACAGCAAACCAAGCTGGTCATGTGCTTGTAAAACTGCACAGGCAATCCCAGCTTTGACTTCTCCTAGTGTCTGACTGCTTAATCTTCCAAGCCTTCAACTCATAGATGTATTTGTGTGCAAAATACATTATGAAAACCAAACCACAATTGATACCACAGCTCCCAGCTACATAACATATAGGTTTCTCTGAGAAAAATGTCACATGTACGCCATCTTCTCACATGCAAATTGCCAGCCTGTGCAGCTTTGGTTGTATAGTCTGCAAATTCATTTTGCTTAAGTGCACTTTTTTTTTGTGAGAGACTAACAGGGGAAAAATGTGTCATGTCTGAATTTGTCTTTGGTTTAGAAGCAGCAGTTGAGATTTTAAAAAGCAAAATAAGGGCTATTATTTGTATAAATTATACAATTTTTACAAAATTTCTGCAATAAGGGGAAATACATTTCTTTCAGAACTTTATCAAGTAGACTTCCACATCTTTTAAATAATTTTCAGCTATTAGAGGCTGGCAATACTATTTGATTTTGAAGGAGCATCGGTTTTCTCCAAATAAAGTGGCTTTGATTCTATCTTTGTCTGCAGACAGCCAAACTATGCCACAGTATCATGTTGAAACAGGAAGCCCACTTTAACAAGGCTAGAGATGGACAATGAGGCACAGTGGATGTGTAATATGGCAACAGTAAACATCAGATATGGAGAGAGAATCAAAGAGTATGGTGGTTAGGATTGTACTTCTCAAAGTGGCATAATGTATATAACAGTACAACAGTATCTCTTAAACGTGATATTTCAGCATGTCAACTTGAGATAACATGCTCTGGAAAACAGAGCCAATTATGTGTGTTCGATTTTGCCTCCTTATGTAAAGCCTTGTTTATGATGACAAAGCAAAATGTTAACAGTTTGGTAAAAGAGCATAAGCAACAGAAAATTTTAGCGATGCAGCTTTCTGCTCCCTGATGCACTGAAAAAATTTGCAGTTGCTACCGCATCAGTGTCTATCAGCTGTAACATCACTTTTTATTCTCCTAATATATCTACAAAGTTACAACACAGGAAAATGTGCAGTATAACACTACATAGCTTTAAGCATTTTCAGTACCCAGGGTTCTTGAAAGGTGAGACATGATAGTTCTCCAGCAACAAATCCTGCCACAGGAATGGCTGGCATCAGTTGAAGAAATAGTCTCCTTACTAGAGCTGGAACTAGGGTTTTCTATCTTCCAGAAATTCCATCTATTTTAGATTTATTTAGAAAAGAACTAAAGCTAGAAGAAAAATGAAGTCTGAAAAATAAAACACATTTATATTCAAGATAAAATCTACAACAAAGTTACATATTATGGCAATCAAAAGAATTGTTTTCACTTTTTAACTTGCATTTTCTGTAGTGAAAATGTCAAAAATATATTTCAAAATTATACACTACATAGAAGTCAAAATTCTAATTTCACTTTCTCATTAATAGAGCAGTGCATATTCAAAATACAGTTCAGTCAAAGCTTTAACAACTCTAGAAAACTTCAGACCAACTCTAATCTACCTTTTGCTCAACTTCAAAACAGCATTAATTCAGAGCTTACTTCTAAACTGCTATTTCACATCAAACACAACTGCAAGTAAAATGTGTTTTTTCAAGCAAGACCAGTTTGGATTGATGCTAATATTAGTTTTGATTTGAACAGAGCTTGAGAAAAATGTTGTCGCACCATTAGAGCAAGAAGATAGATCTCCAAGTAGTAGAAGACATCAACAACCAAACAGAGCTGAATACTATTTTCATCTTTTTCCATCCATTGGGGAATTTCAAAGAAAGATACCTTATTGCAATATGATTGCTTATACCAACATGTTTGAGAGGGCTACATTGCGGCTGAGAATTTAAAACAAGCATATTTGAAAACTAAACCACTAGTTCAGAGCAAGATAGGAAATGTTTTTGTCACTTCTAAGCCTGTGAAGAACATCAATTTCATATATATTGGCAAAAAAAAGTTTGAGGGGATTAAAAGTTACAGTGCTAAGCTACCCAAACTCTTTAACAATAGAAACATATTTTCCATTATATTTACCGTCCACTGCTCTCCAGAAAGCTGAAAAATAAATTTGTTTTTTTCCTTATTTGCTTCATCTGACACGGTAGGCTTCTTCTGGAGCTGACGAGACTTTCCATAAGTGTCCAAGATCTTCTCATCAATATCTACAAAGCCATTCTTCAGGTATTTGGATTGAGGAATGCCTTTCTTTCGGCACTCTAGTATGAAATTCCATTCCTGCTTTATCCTGAAAAAGTGCCAAAAATGGTTTATGTGAATCAGTTGAAACAATATAGTAAATATTAAGGCTTGATCTTTCTCTTCACAAGTACTTAACAAAATAAAATTACGCACCTAATCTATTGACCATTAAAAAAAAAAGGCATTCTTTCAGTCATACTTAAATTTTCTAGACTTCCATATAGATTTCAGAGGAGCAGGATTTCATTTACCAACTATAAAACAGTGAAAACCAGGGAAAAACAGAAAAGGGGAGGCTGAGAGCACTGTCACAGAAAACAGCTTGATAGATGCTCTTTATTTCAACAGGGTAGGAAACACATTTTCACAAAACAAGTTATATGTACAAATGAAAACAAGGACCTGGTGTCATATGCAAAATTTTTCAATTGGAAAACAGTCATTTTAGAAAGCAAGAAGTTAGATATTCCCTGTTCCCTGCTCTTTCTCGTTCAAGTATAAAGATTTATTTTCATTTTTTACACATTATCTTCCACTATCATCTTAGAAGGGGGAGGTAAAGGTCGAAGTTATCACATGCCAACTAATTTCAGATTCAATTTTAGTGTAACTTTGGGCTCACCTCCAGGGCAAACTTTTATCCATATAGCTTCAGGTGCAAATTCAATTTGATGAAATTAAGCATTGCCAAAAGCTCATGGTTTAATTTAAGAGAGATTTATTTCAGCTTAGTCAATTAAGAAACAGGTTGATTAACGGAAGCAAGCTTTCCTTATACCAAAATAAGACTCTGCACAGCCTCTTGCATTATAAATCTGATCTTATGCTTTGAATGCTAGGTTTTTGTGGTATATGAGATTCATTTATTTGATCTCCACCCGATAGCAGAAATTTTAAGCTAAAGACTTGAAGAAAAGTGACAGGTGAAGAAGGGTACAAAGTTCATTATAATGTGTCCCCTACAGAAAGTAAAAAATGACAAGTCCTAGAAAGAGAATCAGATGCAAGTTTATGAAGTTCAAGCAGGATTCAACAAAATCTGCACACATATTCCCAGCTAAGGATAGGATTTTCTCTAAAATGCTAAAATGTTTAAGCAATGGCACATGAAACAGAATGTCTGGTTTTAAGTAACGTACAAGAAATCATTTACAAACCTGGGTACAAGAAGCATCTTCTGAACTTGGGGAAAAAAAAAAGCACTTTGAACAGTCATAGCAAGGCATCAGATAGAAACTGCAGGGCAAAGTATATTTATGGGAATATGATAACGTGAATTAAAAATCATGTTTGGCTCAATACTATTAAAATAAATCTTTAGGGATCAAAATTGCATACTTAAATAGGAAAGGTATTACTGAGACAGCTGCAAAGTGGCCAGCACAAATTGTAGTGCTTACTGAAACCTTAGAGGATGTTAGAAAGACTCAAAAGCAGAGAGCACAGCAACCGCAGGAGACTTCAGCTATCGACATACACACAGAACATGGACAGATTGCAAAGAACATACACTTTTGGAAACCGTGTATGACTGTTCATCAGAACAGCTAGCCTGAGAAACCACAGGAGGACCCGGTTTCATTTCAAGGAGCAGCACACTACACGTGGGTCATCAGAGAACTACAGAAAGCCACTTCTGTAATAATGACTGCAATGTATTCCCATGCAACATCTTTATAAAGAGAAAATAAGGAAAAATATCTTCCACAAATATTTCAGATTATAAGCTGCATAAAACAGTGAAGTTGGTTAAAAGTGAAGCTCACTGGGTGAAATGCTGGTAGACTGCATGGAGACAGCACAGCCTCAGAGTAAGTACATGACAATGACGCCACTGTAATAATCTTTCTCTCCTCATTAGGTAAAATGTTCAAATGAAGACGTCAGAAGGCAGTATAAGTTCTGATATTAATTAATGTAATTTAATTAATTAAATGTAAAAAAAAAAACCCACAAAGAAGCAAGTGAAGTCACTGCAGGAATAGAAATGAGTAAGAAAAGGATTTTTAGCATATCAGAAGCAGAAAGTAGATGATGGGAGCAATAACTTATCAAGGTATGAAAGGAGCAGAGAAGGAACAGTTAAAGAAGTTTTTGAGAGCTGCAGAAAAGTTACTCATCCTCGGCTTCAGTTTTCATTAGAGATCAGCATGGTCTTTTCAAGTAGGCATCTGGAAGAATTTCTCATATTTAAAATGTCAATAGAGGAGGACTAGAATTAAAAAAAAATATGCATTTTAAGGAAGCCTCCCAGTTTCTCTCCGTGTCTAATTGTGGACTGCTTCATACCACAGCGAGCTGAGATTTGTAAAGTAGCTATGAAGAAACAGTCTGGGCAGACAGAAATATGTCCAGCAACATGTTGAGCTCAGGGACTCCCTAGAGGGACTTCAGTACCTAGAGGGGTACTGAAACTGCTGGTACAGTCAAGGAAGAGTCCACCATCAACCCACAACACCTCAAAATCTTTTCTGAACCTACGTGGTATAACAAAGACAAGAAAATAAGTTACAGTTCCTTAGCCAATTTTGTGATCCTTCAACATGCTGCACCTGATACTTCTGGTTACAGAGGGATGGACACCTGAGCATCTGATTGCACTAGGCAGCCCTACCAAAGGGTATCCTCTCCAGCTTCAGTCTGGAAGCACTCAGGTGAAAGAATTTTCCACACCAGCAGACAAGAAAGTTAAAACACCTCTTTCACATGCTTTAACACATAAAACCCTTCAATTTTTAGTGTTGATCTTGCCTATTCAATCTGAACCCTAGAGACCACCAACACAACAGAGAGAAAAAAAAATGCAGTAGCAAGAGATCAGTAGGAAAAGCTAGGAAATAACAATTTCATATACTGTAAGAAAAATAAGCAGGCCCAAACCACCTACTCATCTTTTTTCCAAAACTAATCTACCAGTGAGAATAGCTAATAAGCCATAAAAGCTCTGTGTTACTGTGTGACGTGGATGGAAGGCGAAGTGGGGGCAGGGAAGGGTGGAATATACTCAAATCCCCAAGGAAGAGAACAATAAAAGGATCTGAAACATTAAAAGGCAGGAACTGAAAAGGACCAAAACCCTAGCATGGCAACATTGGTGGATAATGGAAGAGCAACTGACATAATCTACCTGGATTTATGCAAAGCATTTGATGAATGGACCACTAGGTGGATAAGGAATTGACTGGATGGTCACACTCAAGAGTTGCAGTCAATAGCACCATGTCCAAGTGGGGAACGGTGACAAGTGGCACTCCCTAAGGGTCAGTATTGGGTCAGTACTGCAAACACTGCTGTTTAACATCTTTGTCAGCGACACAGACAGTGGGATAGAGTGCACCCTCAGCAAGTTCACCAATGACATCAAGTGTGTGATGTGGTCAACACGCTGGAGGGAAGGGATGCCATCCAGAGAGACCTTAACGGGCTGGAGAAGTGGGCCTGTGCAAACCTCATGAAGTTCAACCAAACCAAGTGCAAGGTCCTGCACATGGGTTGGGGCAATCCCAGGCACAAACACAGTCTGGGTGAAGCATGGATGCATGAAGCAGCCTTGAGGAGAAGGACTTCTGAGTGCTGGTGGACAAGAAGCTCAACACAAGCCAGCAACGTGAACTTGTGCTCCAGAGCGCGAACCACATCTTGGGCTCTATCAAAAGAAGTATGGCCAGCAAGTCGAGGGAGGTGACTCAGCCCATCTACTCAGCTCTCATGAAACCCCACTTGGAGTACTGCATTCAGCTCTGGAGCCCCCAACATAAGAAAGACATGAACCTGTTGGAGCAAGTCCAAAGGAGGGCCGTAAACACGATCAGAGCGCTGCAGCACCTCTCCTATGAGGACAGGTTGAGAGAGTTGGGGCTGTTCGGCCTGGAGAAGAGAAGGCTCCAGGGAGACCTTATAGCAACTTTCCAGCACCTAAAGACGGCCTACAAAAAGAGCTGGAATGGGACTTTTGACAGGGGCATGTAGTGACAGGACAAAGGGTAATTGTTTTAAACTGAAAGGGTAGATTCAGACTAGATATAAGGAAGAAATTATTCACTGTGAGGGTGGTGAGGCAGTGAAGCAGGTAGCCCAGAGAAGCTGTGGATCCCCCATCCCTGGAAGCTTTCAAGGTCAGAGTGGATGCAGCTTTGAGTGCCCTGGTCTAGTGGGAGGTTTCCCTGCCAATGACAGGGGGGTTGGAACTAGACATCCCATCCAACCCAAACTATTAAATGATTGTATGATTCTTTACTTAGCACTGCTCTTCTGCTGTTTCTCACACCCATCCCCAGTTCTCCACATACAGTTTTTCTGTCGTCTGTGAAGCTTAATTCTGCATTACTGCCCTCGCATTTCCATGGAATTCCTTCATTTTCTACCTGTCATAGTTCAGCCTCTATCGGAACCAGACTAAGCAGTGTCTCTCTTGTTCCCCCCACCCTCCAAGAGAATAGGGGGAGATGATATAAGGAAAAAACAGCTCAAGGTTTGAGATAAGGACAGGGAGAAATCCTTAATGTTACTGTTACAGGCAAAACAGACTCGACTTGGGGAAAACTATCCATTTATTTCTAAAACTAGCAGGAGAATGAGACAAGGAACAAGACAACTTCCCCCCACCCCTCCTTCTTCCCAGGCTTGACATTATCTCTATTACCTTCCCCTCCCAAGTGGCACAGTGGGGAAGAGGGAATGGGGGTCGTGGTCAGTTCATCACGCATTGTTTTACGCCGCTACTTCATCGTCAGGTGAAGAACTCCTCGCATTCCTCCTGTGCTCCATCGTGGGGTCCCTCCCACGGGCTACAGGCCTTTGTGAAACTGCTCCAGCTGGGTCATCTCTTCCACAAGGTGCAGTCCCTCCAGAACAGCTGCCCCGGCGGGCCCTCCACAGGCCACAGCCTCCTTCAGGCCTCCACCTGCTCTGGCGTGGGGTCCTCCATGGGCTGCAGGTGGATCTCTGCTCCTCCATGGACCTCCATGGGCTGCAGAAGGACAACCTGCTCCACCATGGTCATCACCACAGGCTGCAGGGGAATCTTGGCCAGGAGCCGCATTACTCCTCCCCCTCCTTCTTCACTGACCTTGGCGTCTGCAGCCATTCCTCACAACAGGCTGGCAGATGCCTCTCAAGATCCTTTTTACATCTTATTCACTTCTCATCTCCTCTCCACTTCTTGCAGCCAGGCTGGGCCTAGTTGGGCCCAGTCAGCTGCCCGGCAGGAGGCCAGAGGGTGAGGCCTGCAAGGCCCCGGAGGCCTGCACTTTCCCCTCTGTGCCTCTGCCCCTGCTCAGCTTCATCACATCTTCCCTCTTTTTTTTTTTTCTGTTTTCCCCTTCTTAAATACGTTATCGCAGAGGTGTTATCACGGAACATTCTGCTACCAATCGGCTCGGCCTTGGCCAGCAGTGGGTCTGCCCTAGGCCTGGCCAAGTCATTGGATCATTTAAGGAACTTGAAGGAGCACAAGTCCATGGGGCCTGATGAGATGCATCCGCGCGTCCTGAGGGAACTGGCGGATGAAGTTGCCAAGCCACTGGCCATCATATTTGAGAAATCGTGGCGGTCTAGTGAGGTCCCTGATGACTGGAAGAGAGGGAACATAACCCCCATTTTTAAAAAGGGGTGTAAGGAAGACACGGGCAACTACAGGCTGGTCAGCCTCACCTCTGTACCTGGCAAGGTCATGGAGCAGATTCTCCTGGAAACCATGCTAAGGCACATGGAGAGCAAGGAGGTGGTTGGTGACAGCCAGCATGGCTTCACCAAAGGCAGATCGTGCCTGACCAATTTGGTGGCCTTCTATGACAGGGTAACAGCATCGGGACAAGGGACGGGCAACGGACATCATCTACCTGGACTTGTGCAAGGCATTTGACATTGTCCCGCACGACATCCTTCTCTCTAAACTAGAGAGGCATGGGTTCGATGGATGGACCACTCGGTGGATAAGGAGTTGGCTGGATGGCCGCACTCAGAGAGTGGTGGTCAACGGCTCAATGTCCAAGTGGAGACCAGTCACCAGTGACGTCCCTCAGGGGTCCGTGTTGGGCCCGGCCCTGTTCAACATCTTTGTCGGCGACATGGACAGTGGGGTAGAGTGCACTGTCAGCAAGTTCGCCGATGACACCAAGCTATGTGCTGCCGTCGACACGCTGGAAGGGAGGGATGCCATGCAGAGGGACCTGGACAGGCTGGAGAGGTGGGCCCATGCCAGCCTCATGAAGTTCAACCAGGCCAAGTGCAAGGTCCTGCATCTGGGTCATGGTAATCCCAGGCACAAATACAGACTGGGCGGAGAATGGATTGAGAGCAGCCCTGAGGAGAAGGACTTGGGAGTGGTGGTGGACGAGAGGCTCAACATGAGCCGGCAATGTGCCCTTGCAGCCCAGAAGGCCAACCGCGTCCTGGGCTGCATCAAGAGGAGTGTGGCCAGCAGGTCGAGGGAGGTGATTCTGCCCCTCTACTCTGCCCTGGTGAG
>WHYT01000279.1:0-19867 GCA_009806455.1 Tetrax tetrax
TTTTTTTTTTTTTTTTTTTTTTTTTTTTTTTTTTTTTTTTTTTTTTTTTTTTTTGAGGGGGGGGTGGTTTTGTTTTGTTTTTTTTAAGTTGTTGTTGTTGGCTGTTTTCAACATCAGAGACAGCCAGTACTTAGTGAAGCTTTGACTTCACAGATGGAAACAACACAGACAATAAGGGGTTCCTTGTGCACCTCACAGGCACTCTCCAGCTTCAATGTAGGGCTGGGTTTGACCTTTCCAAGAGCTCTTCTCAAGTTTTGCTAAAAAGTGAAATTGGAAGATAACTCAAGATCTGTGTCTGATTTTTATCCAGACCACTGAGTGCCAGGCAGAAGAACATGTGAGAAGTCTCTTCAGAAGGTAACCCTGGAGACGGGACAGGGTGCCTAGGTTCTGGAGGGGTTCCTCTTGCTGAAGCTGCTGCCTTCCTCTCTACGCTGCTAATTTTCCACAGGATCAAACTGTCAAGTCCTGTGGATACAGAACCCAAAACTGTCAAGTTCAAGACAGACAGACTAGTATTTTCTGGACATCTCAACTCATACTACTTCGGTGCCTCCAGGATAATTTATTTTGGAAGTGGTGTCTGTCTGCTGCAAAACCAACTGGAACGAAACAGTTTCCAACAGACCCACAAAGAGGTGCCAAATTGCCATTGCTTTCTTATGCGTTGGATGCAAGTCTGGCTGCAAAGTGTAAGGCCTAGAAGCTAAAACAGCCACCTCTCCTCTTTTGTTACAATCTCCCTCCATTAACCAGTTTTCTAGCCTAAAGATTTTATGTGCCCTGTTCAAAACACTCTTAGAGTGGCATAGCTGGCAAACTGCCTTAAGAAGTATGCAAAAAATTAAGACACTAGGGAGAAAATAATTAATGTAACGGACCCTGTTTAGCCATTCCTGCATGGTTTTGTAACTCATTTAGAAAGAAGCATCCTAGCTGCTTGTCCTTGAACGCCTTGGGAAGCTCTCTGCAACTCGACATATTTCAATGGTTTCTCTGGTCATTGACTCTTTCTCAGCACTTCAACTGAATCCATGCAAATTAGGGGAGTAAAGCAATGCCCACCACGGGGTATATGCCACTGTACATGACCACATCCCCCTTTCATCGCTCTCCCTCAGCCTGGCAGGAGAACATGGAGACAACAGTGGCCTAAAGGGCCCCCACCAGCTGTTAGTTTCCACCAATTTAAAACAGCCACACCATGAGAACAGTAAGAGTGTCAAACGAAACACTTTTGGGGGGTGGAGGAGAGGAAGAATAATCAGGAAACAGCAAAATGGTAGCAGCAGCACGTGGCTTCAGCGTGCCTTTGCCTGCACCTCCGAGGTGACTCAGGGCCTAGCTCTGTGGCAAAATGTTTCTTAAATAAATCAAGTTTACACAATTAAAGACAACGATGACAGCAACAGACTACAACTAGAGCTCGCATGCAGCCCACAATTGGAGTCAGATACTTTTAAGACTGCTGAAGAACTGCTGTAAGTACTTCTCAATATTTCTTGCAATTCTAAGTCAGCGAATGCTGGGGGCTTTTTGTTTGGTTGGGTTTTTTTGTTTGTTTGTTTTTAAAAAAGCAATCTTCACTCTTAACTTTCCAAAACACATCACCCTTCCAGTTTACTTATCCTTTCTGCCTGCTTTTGGTGCATTCTCCTTCAATCCTCTATTTTTTCCTTCAAATACTATGATCCATGAATGTCAGTCACACACACACACACGAGATCAACAGTTTAGCAAAGACAGAACCAGAGCACAGGCCGCCACCACAAAATTTTTAGCCTCTCACAATTTCATTCAAGTTTAGGTCAAGGTCTTTCCTATCCCTTCTGAAACTCTCGGACATCTCAAGTGGGAAGAAGAGAGCACTGTTGATTCTAAATACACTATGAACAACTCAAACACTATTTTTATTGTTGAAAAAGAAAACAGTTTTTCCTTCCATGCAGAAAGGAAGACTTGTTATAGCTGAACATGTTTTAAATGCTTTCCAGTCAAAAATACTTTTAAAAAAAACCAACACTGCTGAAGTAGGTCACCTTTCTTGCTAAGGGGACCAAGGAAAAAAGCACTTTGGCTCCCTGTTTACAAAGAACAGATGCTTTCACATTATTAAAAACCAAAATGTGGGTTTAGCCACTGTTTTTTTTCCACAGATAATTCCAGATACAAGCCAATCGTTGGACTACCTTCAGTGAACAGACAACAGTAGCGCCATTGCCGTATCTGTTTTTCCACACTTGGAAAAAATATAATTAACACAGCTCCAGCTAATTTTACTATTAAGAGCTCAGTGGGGAACAGTGCAAGAGACAAGAACTCAGTGCTGCCAAGGTTTATGTGACAATTTGTGCAAGTTATTGAATGAGCTAATTTGTGCATAGCTACAAGCCCATGTTTAACACAACTGTGTCGATTTACTGATAGGGAAAGACATCTAATTATAGCATCGTGAATGAAATATTCCCTTTATCTGGGGCACCACCAAAACAGCTCACGCAGCCACGGTCATGCCAGCAAGATGAGGAGAATTGTGCTTCCAAATACAGAGGTTGTTAAATAGCCTCAACAGCCCCCCAGTTCCATGTCTCCTTGCTGAAACAGACAACTAAAGCAAGACATTAGGAAAAAATATGTGAAATGGTACCAGAGCCAGAGGAAAATTCTTAATATGCAATGGCCACCTATTTTAATCAAATGGGAAAAAACACAACTGAAAATAGCTGGTAGAGGAGGAGAACAGAAGTGACAACTGCAGCACCATACTTTGAGACGAATCTGGTACACAAAACCGGTTCAAGCTAGAGTTTAAAAACATAACCACAGAACCATTTCAATTTGACTTCAATCTCACAGCACTCTACTTTTACAAAACCGAAAGATGAACAAAAATGGAGTTGATCTGCTTTCTCTCTCAACCAAGACATAGATCTGAATAATTCATTAACCCGT
Organism: Tetrax tetrax; assembly: GCA_009806455.1. NCBI lineage: Eukaryota > Metazoa > Chordata > Aves > Otidiformes > Otididae > Tetrax > Tetrax tetrax. The sequence continues at coordinate 2,956 of WHYT01000279.1, forward strand.
TTCTTGATTAAATTCTTTTTCCTATCTATTCTACTCATGCTGTTACTCAGTTAAAGCATTAGAAAAAAAATACGTATAATATTTTGTCATTTCTTCTTGCATATGCCACAAATATGTATTGTTTTACCTTCAAAGGCACTGAATTATTGGCCCAAAGTACAATTTTGATACACTTCAATGCAATGTAAAATTAACAAGCTCTGTTAATGTTGAAGAGCAGCAATGTAGGGAGATACCTTATTTAAATTGACACCTTTGCTTTTTTTTTTCCCCCCCACCTCAAATACATTAGCCTTTGAACTACAATATTGAATATACTCAATAATGAGAATATAATTCTTTGTTAAGCAGACCAGTGCACTTCAGTGTCTGGTTAACCAGTTACTGTTAATTTTCTTCAGTTCATTTCACTTTGGAGAGACAAGGAAAAAAGATTATACAGGACAACAGCAGCAGTGATAAAGAAAAAAAGCATAAAGTAATTGCTTCCCCTTGAACATGGTATGACAGCTTCTTGTGAAAAAAGAAAGTGTGCTTCAAAATGTCTTAGGATGCAAAACATGTTTTTAAATGGAACTTCATTTGCATATTTTCATGGTCCCGCACATGTAGTTCTATTTATTGAAATGAATCCTCCCACTCAAAACTTTATCTCAGAGCCTTATGAAAGAAGTTCAGAATCCTCCAAAGTGATATTTTATTAATCTGGATAGAATAAGAGTTTAGCTGAAGTTACTGTACAAAACAATGGGTTTGTGTGCATTTCATCCACTTCCATTCAAACTATTTTCTCTTCTATCTTAATATTAGGGTTCAAGATTGCATTTGAAATAGGCAGAAGCTGCCTCCTGGAATGAGTTAGGCTGGTAGCTCTCTACTACTTCATGACTTCATTTTGGTTTGTTTTTAATAAATGAAACAATCCCATGGCTAAAATAATGCTTAAGGCAGAAAGAAAACACTCATATTCAGCATCTTGGCCAAAAACAACATGCAAAAGTAAATCAACAAACATAATGAAAACACTCCAAGACCATAACTTAAAATGCTGACAATAACAAATACACACAGAATGACATGAGAAAGCTGCCGGGGGAATAAAAGAGAACCATTTCCAAAAATGCAAGGCATTAAGTGCTACAGCTGGAATAGCTTAATCTTACCCTCTAGCTGAACCTTCCCTTTTTATCTCTGTATTCTAAATTTGCACTGGTTGCTTTGCTAAAAATATACTTTGAAGTTGTCATACCTATTGGTCCTGGCTCGTCTTTTTTCTGCCTCCGAGAACAGCTAAAGCAATAGCTCACTGTAATTAGACTCTGATGGGTGCAAAGACAGTTTGTTGTAGTTACAAATAGGAACAGAGAAAGAAGAGCCAGAGGGGAAAGAAAATTAAATAAGTTTAAACAAGACAACTGTTTCTTAATATGGAAAAAACAACCAAAAAAATTGAAAAGATATATATAGGCTTATCATCAAAATCTCTAACTACAAAGAGGGACGTGATACACAAGAGCTAATGCCACCTTTTCCAAAAGCAGAAAGACAGATTCATATGTGTAAAATGCAAACCAGAATTATCCTGTGCATGCCTTATTTGAATAGAAATATTTAAGGTGTAAGGGATATATATGAATATGTATTGTACATGCATATACATATTCTTAGAATACACATAAGATCTATTCAAAATATATATATATAATCTCTCCTATATTAGGTTAAATGATACAGCCAGAAAAAATAAGGGTAATTTGTTAATCCTCATTATTGCAAAGGCATATAAGTATGTGTGTGGGTATATATATGTACACATATATATACAAAAACAGAAACAAGAAAATAGTTGAGGGTCTACCTATCTACCATGTTATATGCATTTCCCTATTTGTAACTTTGCACATCATCTACTAAGCTGAATCTTTAACCTCAACTAAGTTATTAACCTAAGCTATTACTGAAAAACAAATGATAGAAAGAAACAAACTAGAAAATGCCAAAAAGCCCTTTGCACAGGTGGATCACCTGCACCCAACTCTAAAAACATGTTTTTGCCCCTCATATGAGAGCTTTACTTGTGTGTAAACAATGATGCAAGTCAGCTTCTGAAGTCCTCTGCCCCTAACTTCTTGCGATTTTACACTAATGCCTTAGATCATTAATCATTCATATTCATCTCACAGATGTGGAAATCAAACCCACGGTCCCCAGCTTTACTTCAAGGCTCCCCTAACAGCTATAGTCAAGGTCAGTACCATCAATGTTGTTCAAGGACACCTACATGTGTCACACTTTAGCAGTACATGTTGTTTGGTATTGCATGAATAAAAGGTGTTTGCAGGAATTTTAGACAGTCCACATTCAAGGTAACCTGAAGGTAAAAAAAAAAAGCTAGAAAGACTTCTTAGTGCATCTCCTCTATTTTTGTGAAAAAGGATGTCACACGGGCCTCTTCAGAAGCATGACTACACCTATCCAAAACCAGCTGGCTTCCTTGCCCGCACTACGCCATGCAGCGGCTGCTCCAGAACTCCACTTTTCTGAGAATCATCTCCTAATTCCCAGATTGCATTTATTCATCAGAAAAAACAAAAATTTGTGTGCGTGCCAGGACTATCCTCAGCTTGGTAAGGTCTTCTCCCTGCCTGACATCCCTTAGAGCACTCTTGCAGAGTAATTACATCTCTCCTACCTCATTTTGTTTTACTCAGCTAAATAAGTCACTTGTTTCTAGTCCATCCTGTGTAACCAGGTCATGTTTTCTGACGGCAGTAGATGACAATAGAGAAGACTACACCATGACCTAGATGAGGCCAGATCACTGGCCCTCTCCATAATGCTATTGACAGCTATCACTCCCCTGCACATGTTTCTCCAAGACACTCTGGGATTATATTTGTGGTTTTCTTTGCCACAGCACAATACTGGACGACGACTGTCCTATGACTTACCATCACACTGGGGTCTCTCTTCTCTGCTGCTCCTGCCCGAGAGATCCATTGCACATAGCTATTCCCATCTTTGTTGCCCATTATACAGCCTCTCTTTCGATAGGATTAAATTTAAACGCCACTACTGTGATTCCTCTCCCCAAGACTCTGCTATATGAGGTATAGAAAGGACAATTATTGAATGTTACACCTGTTATTAGAGGAAACACCAAGAGAGAATCTCCTAGGTAAAAACCATCCAGCTCTGCCTTTGCTGCAGCCAGAGTTTAACAAGCAGCCCCCTTGCACAGAGGTGTGTTCTTCTCTCTACGCAATGCCCTATGCAAAGTTGTTGACACAGTTAATCACTTGGATAAAGAAACTAGCAAGGTTTCAAGAAGTGGTCAACTTTTGTTTACAGCCAAGGCACATGAGTATTTGCAGAGACATATTAACTGAAATCTCCTTTGCAATATGCAATACAGAAGCGCAGAGTTAAAGTTGCCCTGCTGCCTAACCTGCACATTAACACACCTTCATAACAAGATTGGGTTTAAATTTATTTTCCAACATTAACAATGCTAGTTTGGGGGTTACTTATCAAAAATTATGCATGCTTCAGTTCCTGAAGTAATGATATGTACTCTCAAATTCAGACCTAATTTACTCCTGGGTTACTGCTTTTACTCTGGAAACAGGAACTGTCAAGGACAAGATGGCTTAAAATGCCGTAAAGTAATCTCTAACAACAGTACAGAAAAATCTTTAGATTTGAAGACTATAGGTCTGCAGTGTTATCAACTCATGCATTATCATCTCAATTTTAAAATTTTATGTTAAAGAATCAGTTACAAAACAGAAGCAATTGTGTGGGAATGTCAGATTTCATGTACAAAAACAAGGTTCGAGGCCTTTACACGCAGCAGCATCCTAAAATATAACTCAAGAGACAAATGAAAAGAATGCCAAAATCACTCAACAGTTTAAACACATTTTCAGTTCTGCTGCCTCTTACTAGAACAGCATAAAAGCTTGAAAGGGTTAGGAAACCTCAAAAAGGATGCAGACTGCTTTCATTTAATAAAGTATACGAGTTGTATGCACAAAATCCGTCTCATTTTAACACGCTGCAGCTTTTTCTTTCTTTGCAAGAAGTCATCATTTGGAGTGTACCCTTATGGGTTTTGACTGCTTTTGGTTGCTTGGACAGTGTCCTCGAGACAGTTTTTTTTCAGGTGCTATTTAGCACAACTTAAGAGCAAACAAGTAGGAGTACTGGTCTTCTGACAAGATCCCAATACCAGCATTATAATTTTTTTTGTCTCTTCCCTCATCTTTTTGCTTCATGGTCCATACATTTTTTTGCATGCATACATCTGTCTTCACAATTGCTTGTTCTCCAATTTCCCACCCTATCACCATGTTGGACCAGGTCTGACAGCGACACTCCAGCTATTTGCCACAACTGGAACCCTGGAATTTGCCTGGAGAAAAGCTAATGTAAGGTTACTTTTAAAAAAAAAAAAAAAAAAAAAAAATTATAATTCAGATCTTAAACCAGAATTTTAAAATAGGGTAAGGCTGCCAAGTACTGAGGGTAGCAAACAACGCAGATATCTCTGAAAGCATCTTGTGGCAGCTGCAAGTTTGTATTACATTTACTTAGAACAGTAATTGCCTTTGGAAATTAGATTTTCCTGCCTGTTCAAAAGATTTACCATGAGTAACCAAAAAATTTCACAATTTAACTCATTAAGTGCCAATGTTAGCAAGCAGATACAGAAGATGAACCTGGCAAAACTAAGCAGAGACTGAAATGTACCATCAGATAATCCAGGTCATTTCTTCAATGATGATATCCCTTTGATATCCCTCAGAGCATGCATGCTCACAGTGTTTCTAGACATCTCTAACAGTATAGTTTCCAAACTCTTGCCCATCCTAAGAGATCTCTCTCTGGAACAAGTACGTCTTGCTATCCAATCTAGATTTTAATTTCTGTGTTTTCATCCTTCTTTGTTCTATTCCCCAGGTACTCCTAAATAATTCTTTCTTATTGGTATTTTCAGTTCTTATTTAGTCAAGCTCTAAATATTTCAGTATTTCTTTTCTTTCAGTGACATGACAACTTTCCACCATCCTTTCTGTAAGAAGATTTGATTTGCCAAATTATTCTGGTAATAGGTCACCTAATAGGTCTAGTGCCAGAAGGTGTCCATGAACCATTTGTCTTTTGATACGGTCTGCAGAAGGTGAACTTTCAGATCTGGATTATTGGAATGATCAGCCAAAAGGCCCCTGGGACACTGTAACCAGCAGCTGGATACCAGAAAGGCAATCAATGGTGGCTGGATTTCAAGGGAATGTGACAGGCATTTAAAATCAATTTATATTTTCTGTTACTGTTTGCTGGGAGTGTGTTTTTTGCCTCTCACTGGCTTTTTATTGCATTTTTTCCTTCCGTGCTGCAGGCACCCACACAACGCTCACAGACTGAAGTGAGGACTGGGATGTCACTCACTTCCACAGAAGCCCTTGTGTATCGACATTACCTGCTCCCACAAAAAGGAGAGTAGCGCATTTCAAACAGTCTTTTTAAGTACTGTGTAACCAGTCATAATCCCAAAGGAAAATACGTCAGCATCTTGTCCAGATGTGGCTATATCAATTAAAGAAAACATGGTTCCTTCATTTTACTCACAGAGCAGTACTTAAGTGGCAATTTCTGCAGCACTCTTCAATTTTTCATTGGATATCACTGTGCCACACAAGATAAATGATAGCACATCCTTACTGTGGCACTACTTATAGCCAGCCCAGGGCTAAGTACTGAGACACACAGAGAGATGAGAGGAAGCACAAATCCTAGGAGTGGGATGCAGCTTGCTTTATTATAGATGTCTACCCCATGACATAAGTACCTGACAGCAAGGTGTTGAGGCATCCATGATAGTCAATGGAGACCTAGTCAATACAGCTCATGTAGTTTAGGGCACAATTCACTTTAACGAGTGTAGGGTGAGGCAAATCACACCCTGAACACTGCTTATCCTAATGACTGCATCTGCACTACCCGATTCACACACAGATATCTCCCAGAACAGTAAGGCAACATGGAGCATTTTGGATGAAAAAAAATTAACATGTCTCACAATTTGATAAATATCAGCCCCCAAAAGGTTAAGAAGGTAGAAGGTAGAAGAAAATAAGACTTATCTCATCAAGACCATCTGCTGTAGCAATCAAAGCAGGCAGAATCCATTTGCTTGCAGGACTCCACAGAGAGTATCACAAACTAATTGGAGTCAAAATAAATTAGTTTATTTTGTTCTGCATGGCCAAAATCCATCCCACTTAGTTTTACCTACCTAAGAGAACAGGCTGTTCTAGGCTTTTCTGCATAAACAAAACAGACAGAGGTTGCTCCAACGGGACACTCAGCACCATCCAAGATCTGATTTGTCCTTTAGATGCGTGTGTCTCTTGCTATTCATTATACAGAAAACCAGGCTACCACAACCACCCTCTTGGCTTATAAACTTCAAATAGACCTCAGTGAGTCTCAGTGAAGAAAGCATGGACAATCTAAGGTTGTACTTGTAGGGTTTTCCTCCCTCAAAACCCACAAATGTGACAGCTATGACAAGCAACAGAATAGCTGACACTTACAGCAAGAATTACTGTGGTCCCATTATTGAAGCCTGTCCTTATTTCTTCATCCTTAGCAGGAATCAACAATTGCATCTCAAGATCCCTGCTGTGAGAAGCAAAACTTTTCTTTCACTGTGACACAACACCAATCCTGAACGGTATGGTACTGCTTGCAGATTGTGTTCTGTATTTCAGAGAGTCAAGGGCAGTGTTTTTCTCATTCATTACTGGCAATCAAGTCATTTCAAAGGAAATGAGAGATGAAGAGCTAAACACTTATTTGGGGAGAGGAGAGATAATCAAGAGAATAAAAGTCTTGTCTCAGATTTTGCATATGATTTCTCAGCACTAACGAATATATAATTGATGTGTAGTACTAATAACTAATATCAAACACTAAATTAGATTTAGAAAGTCAATCACCAATGGAAACTTACTTTGATTAATAGGTAATATTAACCTTATTCATAAAAGGAGCAAAAACTCTCAAGAGAAAACCTGACAGATACACATTAGCTTAGCATTGACAATACAGAATACAGTATTACTGAACAATGCACGGGGCATGCTATTCCAAAAGATAACTATGTATTTTGACAGATGACTGTAATATGAAGGGCTGATAATACCGACATCTGTGAAACATGAGTAAGGAGAGATGAATCAAAAGGTATGAGTATTGTCCCCATTGATACCACAGAACTTGCAAGCAGTATTATACAGTGATAATAATGAAACAGTAAAAGGCAAAGAAATGGAGAAATCCTTAAGCAGAAATACCATGAGATTAATAGAAAGTGAGGCACATTCAAGTAAAACATGATGTTTTCAGGAATAGGAAGTGGATTGTCTGCAGAGTCACAGCTTTAATGCCCTGATTCTAGATCACACAACCAGAAGCTTCTTTCATATCCTGTATCTGCTTCAACCTGCTAGTGTTGGACCCCTCAGCGAAGAGGTTCTAGAAATATTGTCTCACTAACCGACTACTGCTACTTCCAAATTAGCAGCCAAAGTGTGTTCATAACACATTCAAAACAAACAAGCCTACACATTACCCAGAAAATTTTCCCATGTTAACAATTCCAGATTCCAAACCAAATATGCAACAACTAAACCAAAATCATGGTTATCAAAAAGTAACACTTTAAACAACTTATGCTCTACATGAAACCTAAATTATTTTCTCAGCGTATGAAAGTCATCAAAATTGCAGTCATGTAAGCAGAAACCAGCACCATGTACACCCAACACATTTTAGTTATTTATAGCTATTCTGTGAAAATACAAATTTAACCCAGGATCGTACTATACAAGGAAACTTGATTTGAGCTAGCATTGCAGCTCTTGAGTTAACAGAATGGTAGCTTATTTGAGCCATGCAAGAAAATATCTTTTTGTCAGAACCATACAGCACTTTTGCCTGCTACACAAGAAACATTTTGCAGGGTAAATAAAAAAATATTTACATGATTTCATTAAATTATAAAAAGGTGCAATTTCATAGGTAACAGATACACCTACCCCAGAATAAAACAATGCCTTAGCAAACAATTCAGTATATTGCTTTCCTTCATCTTTTATACTGCCTCCAAAGTACTTCAAAATAAGTCATTTTATCATGGTGAAAGAATGTTCTTTGACATCAGGCACAGCTGTTATTTTACCTTTGTCTAGATCATTTTTCACTAGCACTTGAGAGGTTTCTCTTTTTTAACTCAAGCAATACAAGAAGAAACAATAACTACCTGCAAAGAATCAAACTGTAAATTATGCAACAAAACACACAATACAAAAATTAGAAAAAATGTACGAAAGACTGTTGTATGCCAGCTGCTTTATGCTTAGTGCGATAAAGCTTGGATGGTATGTACAATTATTTTAGCAAGACTTAGTAAACTTGAATGATTAGCTAAAGTCACATCACAGCTATTCCCAGGAAGTTATAAATATCAAGTTATTAGTTTGTCATCTATTTTATACTAACAAGCTTAAATGCTTCCACTGAACAGAATAAGACTTCCAAGTTCTCAAATGCCATAGTTTTAAATACCTGCTTTTCTGAAAACTAGTTCAGATATGCATCCCAGCAGCCTGAAACATACCTTTGACTTGAAAAGGGGCATAGGATCCTTTTTACAAGCCAGTAACATAGGAAGAGATTTTTGCAAACAGCTCCAAACGCTTACCTTTCTGTAGACAATCATATTTGGAGAACTGTCCTCTGGGTCAGCAGTTTCCACATTACTTGGATCAGTGGGTGCTTGAGCCATCTTTGCCTCTCGTCGCTCAGACTGCAAGGACAGGAGCAAAAGTCAGCATCACTCCAGGCTGCAGGGGAGCATGGCGACTACCTCTGAGGCAGACAGACGAGCTTGGTACAGAGGGAACCGTGCTCCAGACCTCACCCAGTGCAGGATTTTATCACACCATGTCAGATGGTTATCTGCTTTGAACTGATTTTTCTAAAGCACGATGCCCCAAGATCGAGGGCTCCCAAGTGGCGTACAGCTGTGGTTTGGGTCACACACACATATTTCTCCCCTAGTTCTGATCTTTCATCATAAGCCCCTGTTCAATACAAGACTGATTAATACTTCATACACTTCCTTTCCTTGCTATGAAGCGTGAACAGCTTAGACTTTTCTAGGAGCTTTTGAGGTACCCTCAAATAAAAAGCCAAGGAGGATAAAAAGCTTGCTGTGAGACAGAGAGAAATCCCACTGGAACTACGGATGCAGTGGGCTGTCTGGCATGCCACCGGTTGTCACCTGCAGACACTCAGAAATGCCCCTGGCTCTCTCCAACCCTGGGGCAGCAGCTGGGAACCACAGAAGTATAGCTGCTTGCTTGGAGTAAGCAGTTTCCCTCACTTCTTCTCACAATACAGCCGGGAAGAGCCAGCAGGACACAGGCAAACAATGATGCATAATCCTCCTGAACCTGAACTATCTTCTAGAAGCACGGAAGTGCTGCCTTATCTACTCCAGGTCATGCCAGGCTTGAGGTAAAAATATGAGTTTAAAAAAAAAAAAAAAAAAAAAAGCCCAGTGTAGGTAGGACACTTTAAAGTCTAAGTCAAATGCTATATCTTAACTTTTTCTTCCACTGGCACGTCTGACAAGTTACATCTTAAATTAAGTGCTGCTGTGGAGCCATGTGGTGACCTTTCCTAGCTTAAGAATTAACATCACCTCTTATAGACACTGGCATTAAAGCTGTTTGACAGGCTAAATTTCTTTAACATTGGCAGCATTGATATTTCCCATCTCAACATACATTATTAAAGATAGAGACAAAAAAAAAAAAAAGTCTAAGTAAGTTAATACATGCATAATCTACGCATTCATTCCTAAAACACAGTTCATCACTGAACCACCTCCCTTACTTAAGGAAGAAGATACTTTCCTGTTCCTTTCTCTGCCCACTTTTCACATTCCTGCAGGCAACTGAGTGCCCCAGCATATAATATACATATATAGCATACAATTATATGTATAATACAGCCCCAAGTCATTCTAGCTGTCAGTTATCTGCTCCCAAGACCAGTCAAGTGTCAGAATCGAACAAGCTCAGACCATATCCCAGCTCTGCCCTGTCTCAGCAGTGGAAAGGCTACTGCTGTAACACTGCATCCTCCACTGGAACCAGAAGCAGCTGAGAGATCCCTTTAAGCAAAAGATAATAGCGACCAAGGATAAACAATCTCCATCAATCCAGATTCCTTCATTTCTTTCTTTTATAAAATACACATACATGAACGTGGACAGAAATGCATATGTACATTCACATACCAATTTTGAAACTCTAATACAGTTCAAGCTCAAATTAAACAATATACATTTATCACATTTTTAAATGTGTATTCAGACTAATTTAGACAATATTCTATTCCAAACTCCTGTGTCTTCCTAGAAGCCCAAACACTGCATTGTTGTGCCAAATCATGAGCTAAAAAGATGGAATAAATTCTCCAAGCAAAATGATTAGATGCAAAAAATTTTAAACAGCTCAAGTGGTGAAGGGTAAAGCATTTTAAAATTAAAATATATAAAGATCATGTTCTCCCCTCACATAGTACATCTGAGATTATATATGCATATATAATATGAAAACAATTCATATTTATGTATATATAATATGAAATGTAGATATAATATGAAAACAAAGAAAACAATTGCAATTAACTTTTAATTGAGCAATGCTGCTTCAAAGAAGTAGTTTTCAATTTCTAATCAAAAAGCTCTCTGCAGCATTACTTAGCTGCACTTCACTCACTGCATTATTCACTTCAAACTTCCACATTTACAAATTCTGTTGTTCTTGTTATACTGTCAGCTCACTTGATCTTTTCTGATGCTTCGGGATTTTCCCCCACAGCACATCTTGAATCTTTTCATCTACTCTGGTGCAACAAGACAAAAACATCTTGCACAATATGCAATAGTGGCTGTCACACGGTTCACGGTGACATTGAGGGAGCCACCAACTGCCTCTGAAGATCTACAAAAGGTAATCAATACAAACGAACCTGTTGTTGGAAGACAAATTTTCAAAACTACTTCCCACTGATGCCCAGCATCTCCTGCTGGGTTGCGGCCAGGAGCAGCAGGAGCAAGGCTACCTTTGCCCAAGTGACAGCAGGGTGGATGTTGCAGGGGACAAGGCTGGAGATAAGGTGGGACTGAGGTGCAGCCTGGAGCAGAGATAAGTGCAGGCATCCCCTCCACACAGCCTGAGCACTGCTGGTGCTGGGATGAACCTCAGCAGGGCCCCTGGACCAGGAGGTCCCCCAAGGCCTTTGAGGAATTGTCAGGGCTCTGACCATCACTCGAGTTTCTTCTCTTTTTCAGATCGCTATTTATTAAAAAAAAAAAAAAAAATATATATATATATATATCCTTTCTTAGATGGTATTCTTATTCTAGAGGGAAAAAAAGGCAACAGAGAAAACGAGAGTGATAAGACACAAGCATGCTCTTGGCTCTTCAAGGTGAAAGCACAGCACTGCTGGTTCCCCATGGTCCTGTTACACCTGTGCTTTTTAACATACAGGGGTTGAGTGGAGCTCAGCACCCAGTGATGCAGGACTGCTTCCCTGCACTCCTGCCATGCTAAAGCCTGGTTTTGAACCAAGTCACAAACAGGGCATTCTCACCAGCCTTGATTTCACACCCCACAAGTGCAGACAAACGGCCAGCCAGGCAGCAGCAATACCTCTGACCAAGGAGCAACATCAGCCTCACCCCTAGTGAGCATTGCTCCATCCCCACCTGGGGACAGACCACCAGGCAGGAGGGTGGAGAGCCCAGAGCCAGGGCTCCAGGGATGGGAACTACCTGCTGTGGACACAAATGAGACTTCCCACATTGAAAGTATAGGTTTTTTTTAACTTTATACTATGTTAACATGATGAATTTGCAACTCTTTAATTAATATAATGGTGGTGAAAGTCCACATCTGACCTGCATAGTTCTCTGCTAAAAAAAAAAAAAAAAACCACAACAAAACCCCCTAGCCTGGAATGAAGCAATCACAGGACTAATTTTTCAAGGGATTCTAGAAATTTATTCTTTCTACACAGTTTTTCCCTCACTGCCAGCCCAGTCTACTCAAGATGCAAGAAGAAAGTCCACCCCTAAGTCACTATGCAGGTTAAAAATAGAGCCTGCCCCCTGAACCTTTCTCTAAGCACTTATTTGCAATGCATCAGCCAGAAGAGAATCTCGCTCGGACTTATACAGATATTCCAGCTACATAGGGCTGCGAAGAGTGAAAACAAAACATTTTATTTAGGTTTTAAACAAAAATTAAAAGTGCTCATGCACAGCCTCCAGTTAAGAGCCTCCCCAGTTACTGCCAGCCCCTTACTTCTAGAGGCAGTTTACTACATTACCAGTGGCTAACTCGTACCAGCCTGGATCCCCACAGCAGCAATTTAAATCCAAGTGCATATCTTCAAAAAATAAATGGTCCTTAAATTCCAGCTTTCAGGTTCAAAAGATGCTGTTTTCCCCACAGTGGTTTTTCCTGACGACAGGCATGCTTGCAGTAATCCAGACTCCTCAGCAGTAAAAGTGATAAAAATTGAAAACAATTTGCGCTAACCATTCTCTCACTCTGCCACATGCAAGGAGCAAATCAGCAGTCTTCAACTTCTTGTTTATGGATAAGATGCCCTATCAAGTCATTTAAAAATACTCCCAAAAATATGCTAAAAAGAGAGCTAAATTTGCTTCTCTTGCATTTTCCCTTTTTGTATTTTACTCGTTATTACAGAACAGTTCTGCTTTTCTCTGAGAAACCTAAGCACACTGGACTAGATAGGCAGCTGCTGAGAAATTCACTGAATCACGGTGAGAGTTTTTCTCTCTCATCTGATCAGGCTCCTCAAACTCTCCCGAAAACTAGAAGCTGCAGAGATACATGGTTCCCACACATTACAAAAGGATCAGTAAATTCCTTTAAACTGGAATAACCAATTTTAAAAATGCTCTGAAAGGCAAGAATACAATTTTTCCCACAGCTCACCGCTTCAGAGTTTCTGATACACAAGTTTAATAACATTTCAAAAACAACCACCTTTACATTTTCATCCATAAATACTGTCAGTATTTAATCTTTATGTATACGTAAACTCAATGCAAATAGCTAAGCTGTTAATTAAGAGATTCCCATTAGTGTTCTCAAATACCTTTATTACTGTATGATAAGACTAATGTAAACAATACTGCTCTAAGAAAACTCATATAGGCAAAAAACCCCATGTGCTTCATAGAAATTACGCCATCTAGGAGTCCTTACAGACTCTCCATTTTATAGATAATAAATACGGAAAGTACAAAGTTAGAAGAAATTCTGCAAAATAAATGATTTCTTGACAATATCACCTGGATTTAATAACCCAGTATAAGGTCACATTTGATCTCTCATCCTGCATGTTAATAAATAAGTTGTCAACTTAACACGCAAAATTCACAGTGCAAAACATTTCTTGCATACCTGAGATAAAATGAGATCGTTTGTTATAATACATAAAAATTTAATCCCAGAAAACCAAATCTACTGCATGAATCCTCATGTAGATATCTATCAGCACCACTCAGCTGAAATACAATTTTGGGTGACAGTAAGTGGAAATTACTTCTATGCTATTAATTAATATATCTCCAGGGCAGCTTATAATTGACATGCAGTGCTAATGTTAAATCATGAGAGATTTAGAGCTTTAGCACACAATCATAGAGTAAAATATAATTTCATGTCATTAATACCTAGGTAATTTTTTTCTAATTAGTGAAATACATCTAGACTGCATGACTTCTCACATGCCTAAAAAAATCATGTAATCACACGCTTTGCTGAACTGATAATTACCTAATAGGAAAAATCCCTACCTGATCTGCTAGAATATTTAGATCCAATAGCTCATGTTATTTAGGTGACAGGAAGGAAGAGACAGGGCAGGGGAGGGGAGGGGAACCAGTTACTCTAAATTCAATTAGTCCCTATTACTATTTCATATCCATTACAAAAGCATCTCTAGAACTGCACTGGGAACAGATAAATTTATCTTCACATTCCTCTCCTGGTTAACTACTACTTCATTAAACTACAACTTGGGCATGCCAAGCAAGGTATACTAGACACAACACACAGCGTATCACGGAACTCATGCTGCTTCCCAATGCAAACACATCAACCAGAGAACCCCCAGGTCCAACCTGTGTTATACTCTGGTTTAACTGGGGTAGCTCATTCAGAGCACCGCACAATTCACCTCTGCTCTTCCTTCAGAAGTAAATCTGTATGATTAGTGAAATGACTTTCCAAACAGGAATGGATACAACATCCATCCGAATGAAGCAAAAGCCAGGAAGACTGGAGCCGAGATCAAAACTCCACTGTCTCCTCCAGTATCCTTACTGGTGAGGAGGGGGAAATGCTGGCATTACACATTGCATCGCTGACCACCATGCTCAGTGGAACAAGACTCTGCAAGCATGCTCCTCTCCTGAACCAGATGTTGAGGAGGACACAAGGGCTAGTGAAACAGGGGCTGGGCATCCCACTGGGGGAGCCACACCACCGTCAGAGACAGACCGCAGGGTCTTGTGCCACTCCAGATACCGCAGTGCTGCTCCCCTGCACAGAGTGGGAGCAAAGGGAGTCTGCTTTCAATCGGTGCAGTACAACTCCCAAAGCATCTAAAAATCCTTCCAATTACTGTTTTGGATATCAAATTGTAACTGAAGTTACTCCGAAAATACATTCCCAGTGGAAGATCATCCCAGACCTTCTGCCCCTCCTTGTAAGTGCTGAGCACTGCAGTACTATCAACAACATTCTGTCTGTTGCCTTTTTTAAGGAACAAAGTATAAACACTTCCAGTGACTGCACTTAATGTTCAGAATTTTGCCAAATGAATTCCTCTTTGTTTGTGAGAAAGCAGTTTTGTTTATATCGGGAGAATTGATGGATTCTAAAGGACCCCATTCCTCTTCTTTCAGAGATACCAGCTCACGGGAAGCCCCATGCTGAAGCACTGGAGCTCAACACTTCTCTCGCTTTGCAACTGGGAGGACAAAAGACATCTAAGCATAGAAACAGCAGACACTCTTTTTCGTCACCATGCCAGAGCAGGAAGAAAGGGCCCGATTTTGGGACATTCCATTTTTCTTCTCTTTAAGGAAACTGGGATCCTGAGGAAGACTGAGATTTCCAATTTCCACTACTCTTGGAGACATTTCCTAAAGGTGCAGTCTCCTTCCATATACAAATCTAAGTGCTTCATGTGAAAAACTTGCCCCAAAACATCCTACACGTATGTCTGCATTTCCACACACTGCTAGGGCAGGGAGCAAGCTCTAGGCTCCTGATCACCAGCGCTGCTTAACTGCCAGTTTGCTCCCACGTTCTCTTTTGTGGAGCTCCAAACCAGTATGCAGTTATAGGCCTGGGAACACAGTTCTCATCCATCACCACTTACTCCCAGGAGTCAGCACAGGCAACCTTACACAGCGTTTGGCTCCCTACTTCTTACACATTCCTCCAACAATTTCCCAATAGGTCCTGCAACCCCTGATAGCACCACACCGTGTCCCAAGTCATGCAATGCATAACCTCATCTATCTGATGGGCTGCAGGACAATCTCACGTTTTTTAAACACTGTGCTTGAAAAAAAAACCACACATGATGGTCATTGTATCTTTGAGCCACAGAGATATCAGCTGGTGGACAGCTGAGACCCCTCTGGCCGAGGATATGCACTATAGATACAGCCACCTCTTAGACTGAAGTAGACATGGGACAGTCCAAGCCACTTGGCTTCCTGCAAATAGATACAGTCTGAAAGTTTAAACTGTGTAATCTAATGTGAGCAGCTGGTTTCTGGAGGTACTCCTCTCCAATCACTTGCTATTCCCAGTTAGGTATGTCCTTTAATAAAACGAGTAAATATTCATGGTGCAGTGGTCTAAGCAAAACATTGCTAATCAGGGATCACTAAGGCCTTGTACCACCTCCAAAAAAAAGAGTGCTTTCTGTGGTCTTGAGCAATTTTCTCACCATCTGTGACAACTCTGATAGTACTCACCTTGTCACATAACTGTATAACAGATGACACGAAGGACGGACACTTCCAGTTGTTTTAGTCATGTTAGCCACAGATGACCTGTCTCAGTCACCTGGCAGTGATCAGGCTGCTTTTTCATAAACCACAGAAAATGATTACTTTCCTCCCCTTTCCCCAGGGAGCCACTCTCCATTTTGATTCAGTGTATTTCTAAATCTGCAGATATTTTTAGCTCTTTTAGAATGCTGAAAATACTGTCTGCAATTGGATGTTACCTCCAGGAAACCTAGGGATGGAAGCCAAGGTAAAGTAACTTTCTTGGCACCTGGCACCAACTAGGTCCTGAGTTTCCTGATGCCTAATAAGAGGGTTTGTTTTGTTTTGTTTTGTTTTTTAATGGAGAAATATGCACTACCTGTTTTCTGGTCCTTCCACCAAAGGTGTGCTGGAAACATTGCTGATTTAAAGGATCTTTCCCACTTTCAGAGTTTTCAATCTATTATCTGACAGATAGATAAACAAGGACAGCAAGACAACCAAAAGGAAAAATGAAACGGGGATGGGTGGTAGCGAATATTGACACATGAATTGCTTGTTACAAGGCAAATTTTTCTCTTCATGAAATCGATTGTTAAAATGGGCACTTGCATACCAAATTTAGTTTTAATGGACCAGAATTATGTCATACCCAGGAAGAAACTGCCTCCAATACATCCATCCTTCTTCCAATGAATTCAGAACTAAATGCAGTATCCA
>WHYT01000285.1:0-12268 GCA_009806455.1 Tetrax tetrax
GCTGGGGGTAGGGTGTCTCTGACTCCCACTTTCACGAGGTGTGCTTTCTGCTGGTGTCTTTGGGACGCACTCATGGGATCCTTGATAGTTCTGGGTATCCTGTGATAATGGTTAGAAACGCCTGTTTAGATGATTCTCCATTTGTGTTTAGGCTCCAGAAAATATTTGTTTAACGAAGCACAGAAGTGTTTTCAGAGAAACACTTTTCAGACTGAAAACCTGACATAAAGTGCATAATTATTATAAGTAAAAACTTTTCCTTATCTGCTATACTAGGTGATTTTTGTCAATCTACCTGGCAAACAGGGTTTCCCCCGACTGGCTGCACAATCCCTTGCCCTCCTACTCAATAAGTCTGTAGGTGATGCCTGAACAATGTAAATTTCAAAATTATTTCTGACTTTCTCGTTTCTTTTTTCTTTTTTTCTCCATTAAAAACTGCAGGCCGTTTAATGCCATTTTGGGATCTTGCTTTCCTATTGAAGTATTGGAAATAATGTCTCCTTTGGTTTTTCAATGCTGCAAATGAGTCGCTGTGGTTTTAAGGAGCTATTGGTTTGAGTTGAATACAGTTGTCATTTAAACCTAGAAACAGGGAGCCAGGGAAAACTGTTTAGAGTGAATATTTCTTTTGGAAAGCCTAAACCTGCAAGATTCTTGGTTTTGTCAGTTGCTGATGCACTCCATCTTAGGAAATCTTCCTTTCTCTGTGTCGGGAACTTAGACTCTGCAGCAAAATCTGACCAATCAAGTGCCTTGACACACCATTTTCTTGCCCTTGTTTTCTTACTTTCAGCCATTTTCTGTTACTTAACCTCAGAGGAGGAAAAGGGAGAGAGGAATATCTCAGGAATAGTACTTCAGTAATTAAGACATTCTTTGTGATTTATTCCCCCCCGCTTATTTGTTAATTGACATAGGTTTTGGGTTTTTTTCAGGTTGTTTTGTTTTGTTTTCTGTATATGATTACTACTGTGATTGCAGAGATAAGTCTTGGTGAAAACAAACTAATTTCCTGTTACTCTCTCTGATAGTGAGATATTTATATAATTTAGATATGTTTATGATAAAATGCTTGATAATTAAGTAAAATCACTATTTTTAATACTTTATATAGTGGATATTTAATATTGTGTATAAGACAAAGATCAGAATAATTAAATTTCAGTAGAAGTTTGAGTCAAAAATCATGCATGTTCAAGAAATAAATGATGTCTGAGGAATGCGAAAAGGAAATGGTTATTATTAGTCTTAAGCTCTATAATTTTTCTCCTTGTCTTTTGAAGACCTTAGACTGTCTTAATAAAAACAGTATTACTTGGTTTCATTCTAAGAGCTGCATGCTTGAATCATAAAAGAACACCAGGTCTCTGCTAGCTGATGAGGAAATAAATGTGCAAGTTTTTGTGGGGTTTTTTTTTGTGTGTGGTTTTTTTTTTTTTTTCTTCTTAGGAAGGGTAAGCTCATATGAACCTGAAATCATATGAATTCGAAGCTACAATTCCTGAGTTTGAAATAGTTTTGGGGTGTAATATATTATGAAAGAATTGATAATAACGTATCATAACTTGTCCTAGTGGATGAGGATAGCATTTAGGCAGAATTTACCATGTGTATTTCAAAGTCTGTAACAGCTGCAGACGGTTGTGGAAGTGATATGAAGAACAGTGGTAGATTTACTGTAGCTTATCCAGTGAGGTTTGCTCTTCCCTCCTTATCAAATGTGATCTGGAATCCTATCAGTTTGATGTTGAATCACTTAACTGTAAAAAGCAACAATGAAAATCCCAAAATAGATGCAGGCTGGGGAGGGGGTGGAATTCTTTCATAAGGTTTGAATAAGAACTGATATCAAGGGTATTCAATAAAGACTTTTTTTTTGAGCAAAGATAAATTACTTAAAGAACTTAAAGACATCTTAACACTTGCTATAAAATTCAGAGAACCTGAATGTCAGTTAAATCTGATACAGAGTAGATCCTGAAAGGTATTTGCTAAAACAAAACAAACCAAACAAAGAAACAAAAAAAAAAAAAACCAACCAAAACACATCATGAATGAGAAATAAATCTGAATTTGCAATAGAGTTTATTTGACATAACATTTGTTTAGTCTAAGATACACACAGGTCACTTGGTAGAAGATTTCCTAACTCAAAGTGAGAATAAAGGTGAAGGTTCCTTTGGTACCATCAGAGTCCAGCAGCATTTCTGTGCTTTTTGCAGGAGAGGCTGAGCTAATGAACGCTGCCAGCTAGAAGCTGACTGTGTGCAAGACCAGTGTGCTGACCGGCTGAGGACTAGCTTGCAAGCTGCTGGTGCTTTGATCCGCATGGATGCTGGCAATCACGTAAGATGCTTTTGCAGGTCAGTTTTAGGTGCACAATGTCTCAAATCACTGCTTGGCAGAATGTACTTCCTAACAGTCCCATGGGTAAGAGCGAGCATGACGACTGAGGTCCTGGTTAAATACTTCCTTTCTTCAGAAATATATAAAAGAAGGTCTGATTAAAACTTTTTTTTTTTTTTCCTAGAAAAATGTTTTCATCAACCCTGCTTGACATGTATTATTTTCTGAAAAAACTCTGAGCGGGTATATCCATATATACTTAAAAACCAAAACAACAAAAAAACCCACCACAAACAAACAAAAACCATGAGGTTTTCATTTGAACTAACTATTGTAATGTAAAAACTTTGTAAAGGCAATATGATGGCTTCCACGCAAGCTAGTAGGTAAAGATCTAACATAAACATCCTATCACATTCTTATTTGCAAATACCTCCCTTCAGGACTGCCTCACAAGTGAATCACCCGTTGGTTACAGCCTTCAGTGACCACAAATAGTGAAGCCTGAGCTCAGTCAGTTTCAGCTCTCCTACCAGCCCAGAGAGTACTGCCTTGCTGCATCCTTTCTTAGCATTTCTTTCTCACTTTCAAGTAATGCTGTATCCTCAGCTGGCTATAAGCATCTTTCAGCTTGTAGATATACGAACATCACTGCCACAACAGTATGAACGTTTACAGAGTTTGTTATATATTGGTGAGCTTTAGGAAGTACTCTTTGTCAGCTAATATGAAGCAAATAGTCGAATAGGAAGCTCAGTTCTCAGCACAGCTGTTACTGAAGTAAAATGACTAATAATAAAAAGGCAACCTATTTGAGGAACGTAATATACAAACCAACACAAACCAAACCCAAATTTAAGAAAAACAGCTGCTAGTTGAAAACTAAGCTCAATTTGATACTTTGGCTTTGAGAGGCGAACTCTTCTAACTATAGAACTATTTTGTTATACTGTTCTGTATATTGTAAATGATCTGTTACCCTGGAAGTTCTAAAACTGGATTCAATGAAGACTTCCACACCTTTTTTAAAAGTTAGAAAAATGTAAGACAGTACAGACCACAAAGTACCGTAGCAGGTACTGCTTGTCAGCGTACAAAGTTCAGTGTAACGTGAAAGTCCTGATGAGATGGCTCCAGCCTCTTTAATGTCATTTATGAAGAGACAGTTATTGCTTACAGGGCAGCATTGTGGCAAAATCCCTAAACATCCAGGTTGCAGTCTATGTGAAAACTCTCAGCTCCCACTGTAGGAGTGTTCTAATCATTGGTGACAGAACAGAGCTGCAGTGTGCAGCAGCCTTACAAAGGACACCTTCCCGACTTTTGGTGAATGCTTCACTATTGTGTAGCTGCTGAAATCTGAAGCCTTAACCTCACTCAGAAAAGAGTGGTCACTGTTACCACTCTGGTGAGTATTTATACAACATTAATGATTGGAAAAATCACATTTGTCCAGAAATGTGAAAAATACATATTCATAGAATTCAGGAAATAAGTAGTATATGCCAACAGCAGAAGAAAAAAAAAAAATAGCAGAAGAATAGCTGTAAGTACGGACCATGTCAGTAAAGGTAATAAAGATTTCAAAATATGTACCTGCAGCTCTTCTGGAACACTCAGGCTGTGAAAACAAAGCACAGCACAAAACAAAGGACAGTATAAACTAAAGCAACTGAGAGAAGATGATGGGAAGATAACAATCAGTGCTGGACCAACAAGGGATTGATCTATGGAGACAATAGTTGGTGAATAAATTCTAATGGTCACAGAAGTGTTAGATGCTGGAGACACAGAAGAATAGAAATGCTGTCTGCTTCTAAACTGTGCCAGGAGCCATTCAAAGACCAGTACACTGTAGCTAACACCTCCCCCTCCCTGGAAATCTACTGAAGGCCAATAATAAGCGTTCCTTGTCCTGCCTGTCCCTGCAACCAACACTGGTCTGCCCACTTGGAAACCTACCTGGTGTTTTCCGATTGTATGTGTGGGTTTTAGGATGAATGAGTGAACTCACTTTTGCTTTAAAAATAAAAATGCCTTTCCTTCTGTCATAGTGTTATAGTTTACCTGTCCAATTAAATAACAGACTGGCCAATTCCAAAATTTGATTTATTAAAGCAAGTGACAAGTAAGCAAAACAGTGCTCGGTGGCTGGGGAGTCTCCTGCTCCACCAGTGGTGCGTGCTCACTTCCTGAAAGTCACTGGTTTTATACCCTTCGTCTTCCGGTGTCTCTTTTAGTGGTGCACTCCGCGTCTGCATGGCTTGTTGCTGGGGGTCATTTGCTGCCTTCCTTGGCCTCCTGGTGGTCGTGGGGATGAAGGCTCCTTGTCTTCCTCACGTTGAGGACTCCTTGTCCTCATGAGCCCCCACCCCCCTTTCTTTCTCAAGTCTCTCACGCAATCCTGCATGCTGTGTTTACATAACCAAATGCTTGTGGCTGACCTTGCATACTTCACCTAAATTTCCATTGTTCTGACAAAGTTTGATGAACAGTTTGCAGTTTGCCACAATCCCCCCTTTTCTTTTCACCATTTTGTTCATCAAATCGCTTAAGCTTCTGCTGGCTTAAAATGAAGGTCTCCTTCACCTCCCGTATTCCTTCCAAAGGTTCACACTTGGCTCTTATAAATATCAAATGAGCTGCTTCTAATCTGTTTTTTACAATTGTTACTACTCTATTGAATATACAGGGTCCAAAAGTTAATAAAATATCAATATAATCAGGAGTCCTGCAATGGTAGATAGTAACATGGTAAGCCAAGGAGAGGGGCTAAACCAGGATTCATACCAGCTCTGTTGCATTTCTCGTTCTTGTTTCCATTTTTCTAGGCCCCCCCGAAGTTTTGTCATAGTATCTCTTACTACCCCTGTGTGATCAGCATATATGCAACACTGTTCTCCCAAGGCGGCATATAACCTGCCTTGTTGTAAAAACATTAAATCTAGCCCCCTTCTATTTTGTAGCACCACTTCAGATAATGATCTTAATGATTTTTCTAAAGCGCTAATTGATTTTTCTATTCGAAGTAGGTCCTCGTCTACTGCTATTCTAAGTGGTTGAAATTTCTGATTTTGTTGGACTAATGATGTTATTCCCGTGCCTGCACCTGTTGCTCCTACAGCTATCAAAGTGGTTACTGTCAAAGCCGTAAGGGTGAATGGCTCTCATTTTTGTAAGTGGTGACTCTGGGTATTCTGGTAATTATACACAAATTCCTCAGGGTGGTATATGATCCAGGGAATTATCATCACTTGTATGCAATATTCCTCGGATTCGTTGAACAATTTAAGAGACAAGCAGGGAGTGATTCCAGTTTTGGAGCAGATCCATTTGGTATTACTGGCTGGTATTAGCCAATCAGCAGGGGGCTTCCCTTTTAGGGAAGCTTTTATCTTGCATAATTTATTTTTCTCTGAGGGTACATTCCCAATACACCTCCCTTGTCCTGATACATATTGCATCGTCAGGCCTGGTTTCTGACCTTCAGAATCCCATAAACATTGTATTGGGTTTGAACCATTTACCCTTTTCGCCTCTGAGTGGATGTCCATTGCCTCATAGAAGGGGGGTTTAATATCGTAACACAACCAGCAATGTTGGATCATATTCGGATTTGTGTTGTTTAACACCAGGTAACTGGCTTGCATCAGTTTCCAAAGGGAATTATCCTCAAGGTTTTTGTCAGGGGTTTGGGTGGTTTGGGTACTATTCATTGTCCTTTATTTTCTCAACCAAACTGTTGGTCAGTACCTGGTTGGGGCTTACTGGCAATTCAGGATTACTTCCTTTTTTATGACAATTAAGCCGCCCCTGTCTGTCCCTGGTTCTGTATATCTCACTCCCCACATTCTTCCGATTATCCACCCTCCGTCTTTGGGGTTGGTAACATTTAAGAAGAGGTATAGGCAGTTTCCATGTCCTTTCCACCCTTGCGGTGGATGACACCCGTATGGACCCCATTGTACCTTCAGGTATTTGTCTATACCACTACCCGGTATCCAACTAGGGGCTATGGTCTCACAACCCCAATAACTGCAATAATACTGATCAGGGGAGTTACAACAACCTTTCCCAGGATTCGAGCTGGGGCACATATAAAATCCCAGGTACTCCCAGCATCGGGATCTCAGGACAAGCTGACATAGAGTGGCATTAAAGCTTGGTCTTCCCTGTGTTGTTTGGGTTGCAATAACCTGTTGATCTTTGAATCGGAATAGGGTCCATTTAAAAGGTTGGTGGGGGTTATCTTCCGCTTGTACTAAGTTTACACAGATTAAAGCAAATAAATACCCAGTGCTGGGGAGGACTGGTGGGTTCTTGTTTCTAATTGAAGCTTCCCTTTTTAACCTGTATAATTTGGTTGTGTCCCTTGTGCCTTTCCCTTTTACCTCAAGCAATAAGGCCTGGGGCCTCAAGGGTGAGTTATGTTGATCATTGTTATACATCCCCCTTGAGAGTCTCTTTTTCAGCCTCCACTTCTTTACGTCTCTGCCTCCTTCGCCTACACTTTTGCCTAGTACAGCGAGGTGTACCATCTTCTCGGCAGCAAACGTATTCTTCAGGAGAATGTTCTTGTTTCTCTTTTTGCTTCTTGATCTGCTAAGTTGTTTCCCCTTGTCAGGGGAGTCAATCCTCGTTGATGTCCTTTCAAATGAACCACTGCTATTCCTACCGGTCCCCGTAATGGGAATTTATTAAGCCCCTTTCTTCCCAAATTTTCCCAAATGTATGCACTATTCCAAAGGCATATTTTGAATCCATATAAATTGTACCGATTTTTCCTTTTAATAATTGTAATGCTCTTAAAACCATGTATAGCTAGCATGCTTGGGCCAACCAACTGGGACTTAGGGGCCCTGATTCCATTACCTTGAATGTTTTCCCATTAATTATCATATCCTGATTTTCTTTTCCCTTTCACCACCCGGGAAGACCCATCTACAAAAAGTTTCTCCCCATCTTGTAGCTCTTCTTCCTCTAAATCTGGTCTAATTTTGGTTTGTTGTTCAATAGTGTGCAGGCAATCATGAGTTAATTCTTCTGACGGTTCCCCATACAGAAATTGTGCTGGATTCTGTAAACCAGTAACTTCAAGTTCAAGTTTAGGTGAAGATATCAGGATACCTTCACACTTTAGGAGCTTGGCATCAGTAATCCACTTTTCAGCTTTCTGTTGTAAAATTCCTCTAATATTGTGGGGTGATAATACTTTCAGTTCTCCCCCAAAGGTAACTTTGTGGGCCTCTTCCACTAGCAGAGCAGCAGGCACTATAGCTTGTAGGCAGATAGGCCATCCTCTGCTTACAGGGTCTAACAATTTAGAAAGGTATCCTACAGGCTTTTTCTTCCCTGCCCATTCTTGTGCTAACACCCCATATGCTGTTCCTTCATCAACATTAATAAATAAATTAAAATGGTTTCTTGACATCCGGTAAACTCAAAACAGGAGTGTTTACCAAATCTGTTTTTAAAACTTCCAATTGTTCATCATCATCCTTAGACCATTTTAATAGGCCATCCTTCGAAATCTTAGCATGTAAAAATTTTACTTTCCTACTATAGCCTTCAATCCATTGTCTACAATACCCCAAAAGGCCCAGCAATTGTCTGATCTGTCTCTTAGTTTTTGGAGCCGGCAATGATAATATGCCCTGTACCCTTTCTGGGTCTAATTTCTTAGTTCCTTTACTCAACCTGTGTCCTAAATATTTCACTTCCTTTTCGACAAACTGCAGTTTTGACACCTTTAGTCCCTGTAAACTTAAAAAAAATAACAACCTAATACTCTCTTTCCTAACTGCCTCCTTGTCGCCACTGGCCAACAGTAAATCATCCACATACTGGACAAGGGTCACTCCCCCCCCCTAGTTCGTACCCCTGCAATATTTGTTCTAATGCTTGTCCAAACAAATTTGCAGACTCGGTGAACCCTTGAGGTAAGACTGTCCACCTTAATTGTTGTTTTCTGTGAGTGTCCGGGTCTTCCCATTCAAGGGCAAAATAATCCCTGCAATCTTCCTTTAAGGGACATGCCCAGAAGGCATCCTTTAAATCTATTACACTATACCATTGATCATCGGGGCCCAACAGGCTTAAAAGTGTATGAGGGTTCACCACTACAGGGAATCTGGTCACCGTTCGTTTGTTAATTTCTCCCAAGTCATGCACTAATATGTATGTTCCATCAGGTTTCTTTACAGGTAAGATGGGGGTATTAAAAGGGGACATGCAAGGTTCCAATACTCCTTATTCAATTAACCTTTGAATCTCAGGTTTCAATCCCTGTCTCCCCTCCATTGGTAGGGGGTATTGTTTTATTCTCACTGGGTTCCTTTGAGTGTACATAGATGTTTAGGGCCTGGCAGATCCAGTCTTCAAAGGACCCAAATACAGGCCAATATAGATGGTCCTCTCTAATTTGTTTACCACCCCAAACCTCCATGCAATAGTGAATCATTTTTGCTTTATCCTTACCCCACCTAGAGGGGTAATCATCCCAGTGTTTAATCATTAAGCCTAACGGACTATCCGGTGGTATTTGTGGGAGCCTAATCTGAACCTCAGAACCACCCATGGGATCAGAGGGCTTTCTTTTCCTCTGTCCCATCTTCTGAAGCGCCTTCTTTCACTCACACACTCACTTCCCCTAGTTCGTGACCCAGCCCCTTGCGGGGTTTGGGAACCGCACTACCGAGGGTCTGCACTCACTTCGCCCGGTGGACTACTGAGTCCGGTGGACGTTTCACACAAGCACGCTTCAGGATACCCAACTCCAACCGAACGGTTAACAGGCCTATACTCATGCATCCTGCATCTTCGTTCGGGCTTTGTGCACAAATATTATGGGGTCACCGGTTTTATTTGCTTACTGTCAAATTTGAGGTTTGTCGGTAAAGGATTTGGCATAGAAGCACCCTGACAAGGGCCACTTATCCAGCGGGGCGCCTCCCCCTGCCAAGGACCTCAGGCAAGATTGCCTTCATCTGAGTCACGGCACCAGAATTGTTATAGTTTACTTGTCCAATTAAATGACAGAGACTGGCCAATTCCAAAATTTGATTTATTAAAGCAAGTGACAAGTAAGCAAAACAGCGCTGGGCGGCCGGGGAGTCTCCTGCTCCACCAACGGTGCGTGCTCACTTCCCGAAAGTCACTGGTTTTATACCCTTCGTCTTCCGGTATATGTGTCTCCTTTAGTGGTGCACTCCGCGTCTGCATGGCTTGTTGCTGGGGGTCATTTGCTGCCTTCCTCAGCCTCCTGGTGGTCGTGGGGATGAAGGCTCCTTGTCTTCCTCACGTTGAGGACTCCTTGTCTTCATGAGCCCCCACCCCCCTTTCTTTCTCAAGTCTCTCACGCAATCCTGCATGCCGTGTTTACATAACCGAATGCTTGTGGCTGACCTTGCATACTTCACCTAAATTTCCATTGTTCTGGCAAAGTTTGATGAACAAACAGTTCACAGTTTACCACAATAGTTCATCCCCAATCGGGACCAGACTATGCAGTCTCTCTCTTGCTCCCCCTCCAAGAGAACAGGGGGAGATAATATAAGAAAAATTACTCAAGGTTTGAGATAAGGACAGGGAGAATTCCTTAAAGTTACCGTAATGGGCAAAACAGACTCGACTTGGAGAAAACTATTCATTTATTTCTAAAACTAGCAGAAGAATGAGATGGAACAAGATAACCTCCCCCCACCCCTCCCTCTTCCTGGGCTTAACATTATCTCTACTATCTTCCCCCTCCAGAGGCACAGGGGGGAAGAGGGAATGGGGGTCGCGGTCAGTTCATCACATGTTTTATGCCGCTACTTTGTCGTCGGGGGAAAAACTCATTGCATTCCTCCTCTGCTCCATCATGGGGTCCGTCCCATGAGCCACAGTCCTTTGTGAACCTGTTCCAGTGTGGGTCATTTCTTCCACGTGGTACAGTCCCTCCAGAACAGCTGCCCCAGTGGGCCCTCCACAGGCCACAGCCGCCTTCAGGCCTCCACCTGCTCTGGCGTGGGCTCCTCCATGGGCTGCAGGTGAATCTCTGCCCCTCTGTGGACCTCCATGGGCTGCAGGGGGACAACCTGCTCCACCATGGTCGTCACCACAGGCTGCAAGGGAATCTTGGCCAGGAGCCACATTAGTCCTCCCCCTCCTTCTCCACTGACCTTGGTGTCTGCAGCTGTTCCTCTCATGAGAAAAAATCTTCACAACAGGCTGGCAGATGCCTCTCAGGATCTCTTTACATCTCATTCACATCTCATCTCCTCTCCACTTCTTGCAGCCGGGCTGGGCCAAGTTGGGTCCAGTCGGCTGCCCGGCAGGAGGCCAGAGAGTGAGGCCAGCAAGGCCCACAAGGCTCACGCCTCCCCCTCTCCGCCCCCACTCAGCTGTTTCACATCTTCTCCCCTTTTTTTTTCCTGTTTTCCCCTTCTTAAATACATTATCGCAGAGGCATTATAATGGGATTTTCTGTTACCAGTTGTCTTGGACTTGGCCAGCAGCGGTCCGCCCTGGGCCCAGCCGAGTCACTGAACAAAGGGGAGCGACTTCTAGCAGTTTCCTACAGAAGCTACCACCTTAGGCCCCCCCTCACCAAACAAAACCAGAACACCCTCCTCATATGTTTTTGCATTGAGCTTTGCTGTAGCACACCAGCATTTAGGTGGTGCGGGGTTTTTTTGCTTTCCTTTTTTTTTTTTCAACATCAGTAAATAATTAGTAATAGAGAAATAACTACTTATGTTATCCAGCTTTCAGGCAGTGGTAGTGTATGTCTTCAGTTCCAGAATGGATTCCCTGTCTTGCAGGTTGTTTTACCTCCAAGCACTGTGACAAGTTGCTAGTGCAGGTCTGGGAAGATGCTAAAGAAAATGTGCTGCTGGGTTTTATCACTCTATCTTCATACATGAGAAAAGGCTGTACCATACTGGGCTGTGTCCTCTGTTCTGAAGCTACTGATGCACATGTGGAGATCAAATATAGTCAAGATACTAAAGTTGCTCAAGTCTGCTGTGTATCTTTTTTTGCTACTATTTGATGTTTATCTGGACCAATTGCTATACACCTCTGAAGGTTTTCCAACACTTTCTTGCATGCTTGCCTCATCATGAATATTTGAGACAGTGATAGCATCCTCCTTCTCCCTGCTCCTCCATTTTTGCTTGTTACCCTAAGCACACCACTCTGATCTCTCAGGTACAGACCAGTAACGCTATACAAAGTTCTGGCCAGTAATAGCTTCAATCTGTGAGGCCATTAAGATGGAGGATATTTTTTTTCAGAGGACACATTGTTCTATGATAAAAATGATGAATCAACATAATTTTAGAGCAATATGTTTTTTTTTTTTTTAAATATTAAAAATCAACATGAGGTGATTCTTGTTAACTATAGAACTGGAGTCACATAGATTAAATTTTATATGAGATCTTTTTATCCTTAAAGGGAATAGGGAGTTTTAGAATTGTTAAGAAAATACAATATTTTGTTTGTTAGAAGTTAGCCTAGCATATCTGGGGTAATAAAGAAAAATTTCCATGTGCTTTAGATGCCAGTTCAATGAGCTGAGCTCTGAATACTTTCAGAATTAATTCAGACTACTGATAGTCCATAAAAAAAGCATGTAAGATCCCCACTGTGCCAATGCAATAGGTAGCATTTGAGAACATCTATATGCTTCACTGCAGCCAACTAGCTCATTATCAAAATCCCTGTCTTACTGAGATTAAAGGAATTCTAAGCAAAGAACCATGCTAACTACAGTTCAAGTTAGTTATATAGTGAAATAAAACATTAAGAACGCTTTGCCCCCTCCTTTTTTTTTTTTTTTCTTTTCCCTTCCTCCTAAATGAAGTATAGTGTTGGTAGTTGACAATTAATATTGTTTTCCTTAGTTATGCCAATTTTGATCTTCCCATCAGTT
>WHYT01000286.1:0-21282 GCA_009806455.1 Tetrax tetrax
CCCCTCCGCCCCGTGCCCGCAGGCCTGCGTCAGGGGTTACCTGCTGCGGAAGCGCTTTCGGGGCCTGCGGGCAGAGTACGAGGAGCTGGTGCGGGAGATCGAAGGAGACCTGCGGCAGCTGCGCTGGAGGGGACGGTTCCTGCCGCGGCCCGTGTTCGTCCCCGAGGTCCGTGCAGCCCCGTTTGCAGGGGGGAGCGCCGGGGCGCGGCGGATCCGTGCGAGCGGGGCGGTTGCACCGCGGCCCCCGCTTTAGCCGCGCAGCCCAGGACCCTGTGCTTCACCCCTGTGCGAAGCGATCGTTACGCGGCCGCCTACGAGACCCCGCCGGGGATTTCCTCCTCCCGCCGGAGCTCGGCCGCGAGTCAGACCCCCAGCCTGCGCAGGGGCCTCCCGCGGGTCCTGTCCGCGGGCACCCCCGCACCCGGTCGCACGGGACGGCCAGGCCCTCCTGCGGGGCCGAGCACCGCGCTTGGATGGTTTTGCCACTTGTGGAAGAAAAACCCTTTAAAAAGCTCGCGCTGGTTCACGCCGCAGCACGTCAGCAGCCTGGCAGGAGCGCCGCTAACGGCAGATCTCTGCCTGGGACAGCAGCGCTGGCCCGCAGCAGTGCCACCTCTCAGATCTTTATTTTCTTTTTCTTATATTTCCACGTCTCACGTGTTGCCCTTTCAGAACCCGACGCAAGGGACGCGTTCGGGTCCACAGGAGGCTGTACCGAGGGACGAGGCCAGCGTAGAAAAACCGCGGGAGGAGCTGGCCGCCTCTGAACCAGCACAGGACTGGGGCTGCAGTCGCGTGAAGCCTACGGCCCCCCTGCCCAGCGAGAAAGGACGGGGCTCCCCGGGTGAAGGCGATGCAGCGAGCCCCCCAGACCGCGGGGCCGAGGCGGATAAATGCACCGAAAAGGAGGGCAGTGCCCCGGCAGAGAGCAGGCGTTGTCAGGACGACAGCAACGCGTCCTGCGCGCGGGACAGCGCTGTCCTGGAGGCAGGGTGGCTGGAAGCCGGCCTGGGTAAGAGGTGGGGGCGCGCCGCCCGCGCTGTCCTGCGTGCTGAGCGAGCCGGTGGGGAGCGCCGGGGCCGCTGCAGGTCCTTGGAGAACCGAAACCTTGAGAATATCCTGGAGAGGCTAGAAGAAGTCGGTGTGAGAGAGTAGGTGCAATCTGATTTTCGTTCTAATAAAGGGTTATTCTTTTGCAGAAATTCCCCTTGAGGACATGAAGGACCTCCCTCGAACGCGGTCTGGTCTCCAGTCCTACAGAAACCACTTGATGATGGAGCTGCTGTGGCTGCAACAAGCTATCGTCAGCCGGAAAAACGTAAGGGCCTGAGCCTGCCCCTTCCAAACCAGGGAGTCAGAGCGGTGCCCAAGGACTGGATCGGATGATGGCAGTGCCCTTTTCTTTTCCCTTTGCTGGGGGGGACAAGAAAAGGAGCGATGAAAGAAAACAGGAGCTGGTTAGATGTGGTTCGGAGCTTTGCTCCTGGCCTGCGGCAGGGCTGGCGCGGCTTCGGCAGCGATGGTGTCTGCGCGATGCGGCGGTGTGTCACCAGGCAGCCGTGAGCTCGGCGAGCCGCTGCACAGCGGGACTCCTGCGTCTCCTGGCCAAGAGTGGGGATTTTGCCGGCTAACCCGCGAGGGCGGGGGCTCTCCCACTCGTCAGCCTCCGGGCTTTAATCGTTAACGCTTGGTTTTCTTTCTCTTCCAGTTCTTGATGCTGAAGGAGAGGCTGGGGGCTCCTGACCCGTAGCAGGGTGTTCCCCAGCATGCAGGGTTTGTGTTGGTGTGGAGGAGCGGGGCCGCAGCCCCCCAGCCGTGCCGCGACCTGACGGACAGCAGCCTAGGGGAACGCCAGCTCTGCGGGCCGGCGTTTTCCACTTCAGATGAATGCAGGAAAAAAAAGCCTTTTATTTCTTTTAAACATGAATGTTTGGTCAAAGCAGGGATTAAACACCACTGTGACGCCAGGGAAGTGGTTGTGTGTCCTGGAGGGAGTCCCAGCGAGGCCTCCTTCCACAAGAATCCCGTTTCTGTTGGCTGAGCCAGGGAACGTCGGGGTTGGGAAGACTCTCGCTTACAGAAGGCGCTTCCTGGCCAGCTGATGGCTTGTGGTGGAACTGACAAGCCTGAAGGCAGCGGGCGCTTGGAACCTGCAGGAACAAGCTCTCCCCCGCCGAGCCGTGGGTGAGCCACAGCGGTGTCTGAGCCGTGTATCTGGGACAGCTCTGCAGCGGCGGGGATCTCCAGGAGCTCGTGGCAGGCTCGTGGGAACAGCTAGTTGAAGTGATGGGTTAGGAGAAGAGTTTCCTAACTTTGCTGTGCAGCTGGGGCGGTGGCATCTCAAACCTGACCTTCAGGGGGCGAGGCTTGGTCCCGACTTCGCCGTCTCTGCCCGTGGTAATATCCGTGAGCAGTCACCTGGCTGGTGCTTGAGGGAGCAAATAAGGGCTCAGGGGTTTGGCGCTTGGTCTCTGCGTTGCTCTGGTTTAGGGGCGTTTGAGGTCCCTCGGAAAGGGACTCTCCGTGTGGAGCTGCGGTTCCCCGCTGTGACCCGGGGATTTCTGTGCATTCCTGCTGCCCGACGGCTGCTCTCGCCGTGTGGCAGGTTATCCTTCTGTTCCTGAATGACGCCCACTTCGTTCTCAATAAAAACCTTTCCTGACGCTCGTCTCTGTTCCCGTCTGGCCGGCCTTCCTCTCCTGGGCAGAGCCATGGCAAGCTGTTCAGTGCAAAGGGCGGTGCCTCCGCCGGGATGGGGATGTTTTTCCAGTGCGCTCAGGACAAAGACATCGCACTTCTCACACGGGTAGCAAGCGATGGCAAAGGGTGACAGCTTCTGGACAGGGCTGCTCCAGATGGGGTGGGAGCTGCTGCCGTACAGATACCGGCACTTACGGCACCTCCAGGCTGGCTAATCCGAGCCCCGTGGCCGCAGCGGCTGGTGAGGGAGCTCACGGGACTTGGCATTTGAGGGCTGAAGAGCTGCGTGGTTCCTGGTTCTCAGACAGAAAGGTGCTGTGCCGGTTGTTTGACGTGGCCCACGACTTCCTCCTGCTGGGCCTGCCTCCATGGAGACGGCCGGCCGCGCCACGGCGGGACGGCAGAGCGCACGAGCGGCCGGTCGGAAGGGTTTGGGCTCGGCGGGAGGTTGGCCGGAGCTCTCCGCCGCTCCCCGCGTTGCCCCGTTTGCCCCTGGTCAGCGGGGCTTGCTTGAGCGCGGGGGGATGAGCTCCCGTGGTGCAGCTCTGGCACCTCCCGCCAAGAACGTGGTGGTGTATCGCAACGGTGACCCCTTCTTCCCCGGGAGGGGGTTTGTGGTGAACCAGCGGCGCTTCCCGACCTTCGAGGCGTTTCTGAACGAGGTGACCGAGAGCATTCGCGCACCCTTGGCTGTGAGGAGCCTCTACACACCCAGGCACGGCCACCGCGTCGCTGAGCTGCGGGACCTGCAGGACGGGGGCCAGTACGTGGCCGCGGGCTTTGAGAAGTTCCAAAGGCTCGAGTGAGTAGAGGGGTTTGGTCACCGGGTTGGGTAAGCGGCTTCAGATCCCCTCTGGGGGGAACGTATTGAGGTGTGGATGGAAAAAAGAGGCACGAGGGGCGCAAACCCAATGAAAACCAGAGGCAGATTAATTTATTTTCTTACTGGAAACTACTGGACATAATCCAGCTGGCAGGAAAAATGCAAATATTTCTGATAAGGTCGCTTGACTCTCAGAAGAAAACCTGGGGGAGGCAGGCGCTCTCGGGCAGGACGCTGTGACGGGCACTGCTCTGCCCCTCGTCGTGGCGTGTGGGAGGGGCTGCTGCCCGCTCCCTCGGCACAGCGGCACTCACACCGTCTCCACCGACAAACGCTTCTGCTTCCGTTTGATGGAGGTTGTTTTTTTGTTTTCTAGTCCTTGAATTAGAGCTGTTTGGGTTCCTCATGAAATACAGGGGGATAGAGATGTTCACGGCATCGCTTGGCTCTTGAGGGGATGTGTCTGTGTCTGTGTGTCAGGCGAGTTTGGCTCCCTGGGTGAACTGCAGTTCGTGGTGCAGGCTGCGTTAACACCAGTCAGCCCTTGGAGCTTCCACCAGTCGTTAACACCCAGGAATAAAATCTTCTGGGTGCCTTCAGTACGGGAATCTGAAATGGTCTGTATTTGGTTGGGAATTTCCTAAGTGTAGCAGACTTTAATCTAGGCTGAAGTTCTGGGAGCCCTGAGGTGAGGCGCCCGGAGAATCGTTTCAGAAGTGACCCAAAGAAGTGACAGTGCACCAAGGCAGAGCAGCCGGTCGTGTTCTCACGGCTCTTGAGCCGACCGTGGCCCAGCGCGGTCCTCTTGTTCTCACAGCTACTTAAACCACGGGAGGAGGCAGCTCCGCGCGACGAGGACCAGCGAGGGCCTGCAGGTGAGTCCCCGAGCTGAGCGGGGCAGGAGGCAGCGCAGAACGAGCAGGGAGGTGGCAGAGAGACGAGGGCTGGCACTGGTGAAACTGGAGGCTGAAGGCTGCGAGGTGCCCTGTGGAGATCAGGCAGAGTGCCGCAGGAATCGGCGGGACGTGTGGGACAGCGCGGGGGCTGCTCTGTCCCGCCGTCCCCCTTAGCGGGGGGGGCAGGGCAGGGATCTGTGCTCAGGGGTTCGCTGGCAATCCTGGAAGGTGCTCAGCTATGCAAAGCGCCTCTCCAGCCCCGGTGTTGCTGACAACAAACCCCACCTAGCAGCAGCAGCCCCAAGGCAGGGCAGGCGGTGTCCCAGGGAGGGGAACGGGCCCGGGGGGCTCGGTGCCAGGGCTGTCGCTCTTCTTGTGCGCTGGTCTTGGTCTCCAGTTCCGCGCCCCAGCTCCCAGGAAGTCGAACGTGCTGGCGCGACGGCAGAAGCACACCCACCTGCCCTGCACGATACAGTAAGTGGCTTGGTGTTTTCTCCTTGGAGGGTCTCTGGGAATGTTTTTGGAGGCTGGAGAAGAGAATTTCTCAGTGAGCTCCTGGGAATGCTGCCTCACAGGGGCAATTCCCAGCTTCTACCAGAAGTATTTGTTGTAAATACTGTCCAGCCACCCGTGGCAGGCTTTTTTCCCCATCTTCCACAGCTGCAGGAATACTGGCTCATCACACGCTCTGGGTTGTTTCTACTGCAGTGTTTTCCGGAATGGGGATTTGCTGAGCCCTCCTTTCGCAGTGCCGCTCTCCAAGAGCACTGCGCTGCAGTGGGACGCGCTCCTGGCCACGCTGACTGAGAAAGCCGTCCTGCGCAGCGGCGCTGTTAGCAAGTGGGTATCCAGATAGGGCACTGCGGGCTCCCCTTTCCTCGTGTCCAAAACGTGAGCAGCTCTGATCAGCACGGAGCACTAGGAGTTCAGACACTCCTGTTTGCTTTCGCAAACTCATTTGCTTTTTGGGTTTTCCCATCTTTAAACCAGAGATAGCCCCAGTGTCCTGGGTGCTTTGTGAGGAGCGCTGACGTTGCTGGTGGTCTGGTGAGGAAGCAGTAAAGCATGGCATAAAAGGAGTTTAGGTTTAGATGGAGGGGCTTTTATCCAACAAACACAGCCTACCTTCTCATACACCTACTAACCGACAGCCGGGGAGAAAGCTGAGACCTGCTGCACCTCACTGGTAACTGGCTGTAATATTCCGGTGTACGTCCTGGCAGTAATACTACGAAGGGTTGGTCCTCTCTGGTCTCAGTCCTGTTTCCCACTCCGCATGTTTGCTTCCGCGCTGAAGGGTTGGTCGGGGTTCTGCGACAGCTCTGAACCCGCTGCTCTCTCCCTTGAGGCTCTGCAGGCTGGACGGAACCCGGGTGTCTGGAGGAGAGGCGCTGGTGAACGGCGATTACTACGTGGCAGTGGGAGATGAGGAGTACCAAAAACTGCCTTACTTTGAGCTGCTGGTGCCCCAGGCCTCTGCGTGCGGGACGCTGTGGTATGCGGTTTAAAGAACCCTCTCCAAGGTGGCCTTCAGCTAAAGCCACCCTTTTTGTAGCCCTCCAGTTCAGCGCTGTCTGCTTCAAGGCTTGAGTCTTTGTCTGTTGGAAGTTTGGAAAGAAAGAATGTGTTTTCACAGCTTCTGGTGTAAGGGTTAGCTCCTCAAATCCCGAGTTCAGTGCCGGAGAAAGCAAGTGGTTTGGGTGTTTCTCAGTCAGGCACTGAATTCCGCAGGCCTGCGCCGGGCAGTGTGGGATCGCGGGAGTGCGATCCCCGACCTGCGCTGGGACAGGGGCCCTCTCCTGTGGGGAACGGGGAGGTCATGTCCTCCTACAGCTGACTTCTGCCTGGCGCTGAGAACCTGCTTTCTTTGTTCCAGGAACCACCCGAACAACAGGCGCAGAACGTTCTGCGGAAGGGTAGGTGGCTGAGGTGGTGCCGGCCGGTCTGTGCTGCGATGGCGGTGGCTTTCGTGCAGGCACCCCTCCGTACGCAGCGCTGCGCGCAGCCATCTCCAGCGCCAGCGGCCTTGGCACCACTCCCACTGGAGAGGAGCCGGGGACGGCGATGTGGCCAGATCACGCTTGAATTAAATCTCGCTTCCTGAAGAAAAACTCCTTACGGTGGCCTCATTTACTTCTTTTCTGGCTGATGGGCAGGGGGATCTCTCTCCTGCTCACAGCGTGGGTAAGACGCCCAACAGAGACCACAGACAGAGCAGCTGGGCTGTCCTGGATTGTCCACTGAAAGGTGCATCTGTGCTATCTCTGCTATTTGCTTTTAAAATTTTCTTTTCCTTTGTTTTTTTCGTTTGTTTTCAGTTTGGTGAACTCTCTGCCACCTCCCAGGACAGAGCTGGTGACTCTGCTCTTGCTGAACCACCGCAACAGGTAGTAGTGACTGCACAAAGTGTTTTGTGTGTTCCCTGTGTCTCTCACTTGTAGTATCAACTGAAAACCCCGCTCAGAGAATGCAGCGTTACAGCTTTGCACCCCTCGATCAAGGGTCACGGGGCAAAGCCGCAGTGTTTAGGGGATTGCCCTGCAAAACTTCTCTTGTTTTACAAACTGTTTTATCACGAAGTCCTCTCAGCAGTGTGTGATGAATACTTCCAGCTGGACAGTCGCAGGGTGCAGGCCACAGGGGCTGCAGAGAAAGAGAAGATCCCAGCTGCTTTCCCACCACTGCAAAGGCACGCCAGGAAACCTCACCGCAAGGAGGAAGAGTCCCTTTTCCGTGGCAAACCAGTCCGCGCGGGACAAAACAGGAGGAGCAAGAGGAGTGTGCAGCACTGGCCTGACCGAGGTAAAGGACACTGCTGCAAGTGCAGAGGAAGACTGGCTTTACTTCGACGCTCAGGGACGAAGCGCCTGCACGTGCACTGAAAGCAAGCAGTGACGCATCCAGTAACTTCTGGATTTCTGCTGCTTTCCTCTCCTCATCTGGGCACGTACGGGGACCTCTCTGCAGCCTCAGCCAGATCGATCTGCAATACCCATTAAACAGCTTTTTTTCTTTTCTTCTTCTCACAGAAGAAAATGTCTATAAAACCAGAGATGCTGGGGACGAGACGCGAGCTGCCCAGGGAGTAAAAGAGGACGAGCGCACGCGGGCGGACGTACCCATTGACCAGGTCTGAGAAACGATTTTGTGCCCTGTCAGGAGCCTCAGTGCTGCAGGGGAGCACTCGTGCTCCCACCAGAACCTGTCAGCGCCGCAGGTTTTGCGCAGCAGGGAGGCCAACTCCAAGAAAAGGCCTGAGGCCGCGTCCATCAGTAGTTGATAGCAGCTGCTTGGGGAAGCCCTGCAGCGTGCTCACTGGGTGTCAGTCCCATTCGTGACGTTTATGAAGCACCGCGCTTCTCTCAACGTGTAAAGATGAAAGCAGCCACGAGGGGGAACTTCGGGAACCAGAGGACAGTGTGGAACTGCAGGGCTTTGCATTTTAGGAAGCTGAGAGATTGTCATTTGGGTAATGAACGTTTCCCTTCTGGAATGTGAGAGTTAGAGCTTCCCACTGCAGTGAGGACAGCAAAGACTTTCCTGCTTTGTTTGGTTTTTTTGTGTGTGTACTACTTCCATCTTTACTCCTGTTCCAGAGAGTTGCAGACCAACTTAGACCAAAAGCCAAAACGATACACCACGCTACGGTGCTTACTCCGCTTAATGGTTCTGTGAAGTGTTTAAGATCCTTCCTGGCTGTGTTCTGATTTCTTACACTAAAATTGAGCACCCCCCCAAATATAACTTGTTAAGCAGCACCTGCCTGTAGCCAGGTGAAGCTTACAAGCTGGCGTGGAATAAACATGTAATTCCTAACGTGACTGCACACACATTTCTTAGTAACAAGTTTAAACCCTCTTTTAAAAAGGGGGGAAAGCATTCGTTCTTTTAACACACACGTTTTTTGTTTTAGATGTCTGCAAATGTTTTAAACTCTTCACAGGGACACTCAGAATTGACGCAATGGGACGACTGTTACAGCGTGTGTGACTCACAGTTCTGCCTAGGTCGGCTCTTTGGATTAATTAGAGCTTCAAAGGAAAACAACTCCTCTGAACTTACATTAGAGAAAGCCCCAGTAAAGAACTGGCTAATGGTTCCTGACTTCTTGGCTCAGCGGGGAGCCTGGTTGCTGGTTTTAGAGGCTGGGCTGGCGTTTCTCAGGGGGGTGGGTGCTCTGCTGTGCTGCTTTCCATCAGCCCTTCCCTGCCGGACCACGCTGCTGTACTGAGTGTCACAGCTGAGTGTCACAGCTCTCCTGCGGTGGAGAGAGTCACTGAACAACAAACTACCTTTGAATTTAACGCAGGGACTCCAGTTAGAGACTGGAAATGGAATCTGGGAACTGAGGCCCAGAATCTTTCTGTAACAGCGAGGTGCTACATTAATAACTGTGTTTCTTTCTCGCCACAAAATGCACAGGCTGCAGAGAAATCGCCAGAGATCGTGGCAAGGAAAAGGGATGCCAGTGACTCTGAGGGTGAAAAGCACCAAACGACGTTTCCTTCGGCAGCGAAGAGCTCAGAAGAGGCAGCAAAGGGACTGTGACGGGAGGAGCGGGACGGTTAAACGCTTCTGAGCTCAAACCCCCACACCACTGAGGCTTGAGAAGCAGAGTACCAGAGGAGACGGCTGCTTTTCCTACCTGTAGTTACACTGGTTTGTGTGTGACCTGGGGAAGGAAGACTCGCCAAACAGAATGTGTGCCTTCAGAGCAAAGCCTCTGCCAGGGAGCTCAGCCTGTCTCGGGCACTTCTCACAAAGAGTTCACGGCACCACTGTCCCTCTGATTTGGAACGCCGGGATAACTTGGGAACGGGTTTGATGGCTGCAAAGGTTAAGAGCATCTTCTTTCTCTTAACTTATTTCAGGAGCATCTGCCTGGTTTAGGAAAAGCTACAGTAATAAACAGCTCTTGTATTAACGCTCTCTGTGCGGGGCTTTCTGTGCTTCCCTCCCTTGAGTAACGACAAGGGCAGCAGAGATTTTTCCTTCTGGGCTCTATCTGGTATTTTGGACTGATAATTTCACTGAAAAGAAAAATGCCTTTCCTCCCCTAGGGACAGACTGTTGCTATTTTACCGATCAGAGGCACTCTGCAAACCTCAGTTGGAGAAAAGCCTCGTGGTAGCCTCAGCGTAAGACCTGGTGTGCTGCGGCGGAGGAAGCCGCTTTCACGTGCTCGGCCATGAAAGGGAGAGTTCCTAAACAGATTCCTTCTTCAGAAAAACCACTTGGTCCAGAAGCTCCCTTTGAACGATTTATTAACCATTTATTGTCCCTCCGGTGCTGACGAGGACAATTCAATCATCCTTGCCTTGAAACGCCCACAGACAAAATTCCTGAACTCCAGACAATAGGCTGTGCCCGCGCCGTGCCAGGCTGCGGGTGCTCAGGGAACACAGCCCCCGTTCTCGCGGTTTTTGACGTGTGTCAAAGTACAGCTTCTCGGTCCCAGCGCGCCGACCGGCCTGCGGCTGGGCCAGGACCCCCCTCCAGCCACGGGGTTACCTCTGAGCGGGCTCCCTGCCTCCGCTTCCCGCTGCGTCCGGCTCACGAACTGGCCAGGCAGAGCGTGGCTCCCAGGAGGGTGAGCAGCATTCCCGCCGCAGCCCCTGCGGAAAGGAGCAGCAACGCGCTGGCAGCGCGCGGAGCGCGAGGGCGGCCGGCCCGCGTGCGGTCTAGTGCTTCCCTCCCAGTTAACTGGCTAATCAGGTAAAAGTGCACTCAGGTAAACTCCTGAGTGCCACTTGTACTGTCAAACGTACCAGCCCTGCCCGCCTGCACGTCTGTTTCACTTCCTTTTCAGCTTCTGCAGCAAGAGCTGCTACTTAACTGCGGTGTTTGCCGTTCTTCAGAAGAGCAGAGCGCAGCCCACGCCATTAAATCAGCAAACAGGCGCAGGGGACAACGTGAGGAAGTGTTTTAAGCGTGACTTACTTTTACCACCGATGTCCTCTCCCAGAATCCTCCCAGTCACCAGCGTCACTACGAAAGCCAGGGAGTTGCAGAGCGGGACTGCCAGGGACAGATCTGAAACGGCACGGTTTTAACACAAACCGGTTAAAATGGGTAATCTTTGTACACATCATCTGTCAGATAATCTCTGTACACACCAAAACACGCTCGTTTTATGGGTG
Organism: Tetrax tetrax; assembly: GCA_009806455.1. NCBI lineage: Eukaryota > Metazoa > Chordata > Aves > Otidiformes > Otididae > Tetrax > Tetrax tetrax. The sequence goes on from WHYT01000286.1 coordinate 10,560, forward strand.
ATTATTGCAAGGCAGCTGCTTGACGTTTAGCGGAGTCACTGCGGTAATCTACAGCACTGATCCCCCCAAAATCCCCATCGGCCCCTTCCGCAGACGCAAGAACCAACCTGTGGATGCCAAGGTGAGGTAGAAGAGGACAGATCCACCTTGATTGAGCAGAAACGGCACCATGTACTGCGGGAAGAACACACGCCTGTCAGCTGCTGCTGGCAAACCCACCGCGCGCCCCGCGGGCGGCGAAGGAGCCCAGCCCGCCCGCCCTGCGCCGCGTTTGGCAGCGGGCACGGCACGCCGGCCGTTCCGCTGCCGGCCACAAGCTGCTCCACGTCGCAGTTCCCCAGCATGGGGAAGGCAGACCACGCTTATTTCATGCAAAATAGGAGGGTTAACGACCTGCTGCCTAGGAAAGCAGGCTCAATTCTGCACAGGAAGAGCAGCGCTGCAGGCAGCTAAAGGAAGTGTTACTGAGGCGATAGATGGAATTTTAACAGTTTAAGCAAAAGTATCAAGTCCAGAAGTGAACAGGCAGGAATGACCCCAGAGGCAGTTCGATACCGGCTGCCTCCCTGCCCCGGGAGCCCGCACCTTGTAGCTGAGGCCCAGGAAGCGGATCTCGGCCAGCAGCTGCTGCAGGCGGCCCGGGCGCCGCACCTCCTCCAGCCCCGCCGCGCCTCTCCGCAGGAACGGCCCGGTGCTGCCCCACAGCACGGCCACCAGCACCAGTGCCACTGCCGCTCCTGCGTCACACGGCCCCGGCTCAGCGGCGGGAACGCCGGCCCGGCTCTGCCATGGCCACCCGCACCGGCTCAGCCGTCCTCCTCTCCCCGCAGAGGGTCTGGCGTGCCCCTCTGCCACCCCCCCAGCAGGGCCAGCCTCACCAGCGCGGCTCACCGCTGTCTGCCACGGGGAAGGGCCCTGCGCTGGGCCTGCTGCCGCGTCCCCCTCAGGGAAAACCCTGCAGCAAGCCCAGCCTGCAGCCACCTCCCCCTCAGAGAAAGCCCCTCACAGGGCCCAGCTTGCAGCCACGCTCCCTCGGGGAAAAACCCCACAGCCAGCCGAGCCCGCGGCCACACTCCCCCCGCAGAGATGCCCCACTGTGCCCACGTCCTCCCTCCAGGGAAGGCCTCAGGCCAGGCCAAACCCACGGCCACATCCCCCCAAGAGCAGGCCCCACCGGGGTGCAGGCCGCGGCCCCTCTCCACCCCCAGGGAAGACCCTCAGGGGCCCATCCCGCCGCTACACCCCCCCCCCCCCCCCCCCTCCGAAAAGGCTCCCCGGTGCCCAGCCGCTTTCCCTTCCCTTCCCGGGGGGAAAAGCCCCGCGCAGCGGCCTCCGCTCAGCTCCGTGCGGAACCTCACCCGCGGCCGCCATTGCGGCGGTGACGTATTTCCGCCCCGCGCACCCTCTGACCCGGAAGCGAACGCGCCGCTCGCTCTCTCTCTCTGGTCTCGGCGCTGCCGCCATGGTGAGAGCGGGGCCGGGGGTTGCGACCGGTTGTCGGGCGGTGCAGGGCCCCCGGGTCCGGGCTCCTGGGGCGTTAATGGCGTCTCCCCCCTCGCAGAAGCCCATCCTGCTGCAGGGCCATGAGCGCTCCATCACGCAGATCAAATACAACCGGGAGGGAGACCTGCTCTTCACCGTGGCCAAAGATCCCGTGAGTGCGGCGAGGCCCTTCCCCCGGCTGAAAAGCGAGCCCCCGCCGCGCTAATGGAGCGGCTGCTCGTCGGGGGGGGTTAATTAATCCGGCTGGTAAGAGGGGCGTTGGGTTGTTTTCTCCTCCCAGATTGTCAACGTGTGGTATTCGGTGAACGGAGAGAGGCTGGGCACCTACAACGGCCACACAGGAGCGGTCTGGTGCGTGGATGCTGACTGTATCCTTTGGTCGCGGAAACCGGTTTGCCTGTCCCGTGTGTTCTCTTCCCGGTGATTCACCCGGGCCGGGTCCTCCCCGCTGCTGCCCTGATTCCTTGGGAAGAGAAGCGCAGGGGTGATGCAGTGCATTTAACTCTTCTGCTGTCTTCCCCCTACTCCGTCTTTGGGGTGTTTTTCTTCCTGCACTGCTGTTTGGAGTAACGTGCGCGGCGTGGCCCCGTCCGCCCTCGTTTGTGCGTCCCTGCTTCTGCCGCGGCAGCCGTGGGAGCTCAGGGAAAGCGTCTGAGTCGCGTCGCACGAGGTCTTTTATCTCCGATGTAAGCAGGTAGCGGAGGCAAAAACCTGCAAAGGTTGTGTTAATGCAAGAGCTGGAGCCTTTTTATTTAATGTTTCAAGAGGAAAGTTGTGGGGTTTGTAACGGGAGCACTTGGACTTTGTGTCTGTACTGGAGCATTGCTGGTCCTGGAGTGGAACTTGTCCAATCTCTGTGCAATGCGGCTTTTTAATCCTGCGTACAAATATTCTCTGGGAATTCAGACAGTGGCTCTCTGGGGCTGAGAACGCGCTGATATTCCCTAACTGGTGACCCAGGGGACACGCGCCACGTGCTCACCGGCTCTGCGGATAACAGCTGCCGGCTGTGGGACTGCGAGACGGGTAAGGCTCCTCTCTCGCGCCCGCTGCGCTTGGCTGGCCGCGCGGCCTAACGCGCGCTCGTGCGCCGCTCTGAACCCGAACGGGGACCGCTGCAGGGGAGCGCTTGCGTGCGCGCCTGGTTCCTGGTGCATATTCCGTGAATTTCCTCACTTTGCCACTCGAGCGGTCAAAACGTGCGGTTAGAGCTGGCTGGTCGCCGAACCCGCTCCTCGGCTGCGCCCGACGCGCACGCCCTCCCGCTGCCCCACAGTTCCGCTGCTCGTCCTCGTTAACCTCGCCATGAGCACCCGGCCCAGCGAGGGTTTCCGCTCTGCCTGCAGGAAAGCAGCTCGCTCTGGTGAAGACCAGCTCGGCGGTGAGGACGTGCGGCTTCGACTTTGGAGGAAACATCATCATGTTTTCCACGGACAAGCAGATGGGCTACCAGTGCTTCGTGAGCTTCTTTGACCTGCGGGACCCCGGCCAGATTGGTGAGGGGCCCGGGCCAGCGCCTGCACCGGAACAGCAGCGAGGGGAAGCGTTGATCCCGGAGCCGGTGCCACTGTGTCTGTGTGTCTGTCTCCTTCCTTCCTGCAGAGAACAACGAGCCTTACATGAAAATTCCCTGCAGCGACTCCAAGATCACCAGTGCTGTGTGGGGCCCGCTGGGAGAGTTCATCATCGCGGGGCACGAGAGCGGGGAGCTGAACCAGTTCAGCGCCAAGGTCAGTCTGATACGGAGCGGCGTCTCCCCGGGGCGGCGGTGCCCGGAGGAGGAGATCGTTTTGGCTCGGGCCAGCGGCCTGGTGGGAGGACGGTTGAAATACGTGGCTCTGCTGAGTACCAGCGTCTGCCCCGCCGCTGGCAGCGGCGTCTCCGGGGTCGTTTTGAATGGGAGAGCCGTGCGTACGCGCGTTTCGCGTGCCGGCCCCCCTGAAACTGCCTTCTTCGCCCTCAGTCAGGGGAGCAGCTTTCCAACATCAAGGAGCACACCAAGCAAATCAACGACATCCAGACCTCCAGGGACATGACCATGTTCATCACTGCCTCCAAGGACAACACAGCCAAGGTGAGGCTTCCCGGTGGGAACGCCCTGGGCTGTTGGTAGTTGCTTGTGGGACCTCTGCTCGGAGCCGTGGTGGAGAGGTTTGCTCCGCAGGAATCTGAGTAAGTGGGAAGCGAAAGCGTGGTGGGAAGGTTCAGTGAGAAAGGGGAGGCACCACCGCCTTAAATTAACGGCCAGGCGCTGGAAACAGCACTGCCAAATCCCATCTGCGGTTTGCTGCCTGCGGAAGGTGACGGAGGTGGGAGTTACCTTAGGCTGGTATTTTGGGATTCTGGGGAAAGGCTGCTGGGATTTGGGTACCCGTGAGCGCCCGTGGAGCTAACGTCTGCGCGGGTGAGGCCCAGCAGCCGGGTTTGTGTGCGCTCCTTGGGCTGCCAGGCCTCTCGCGCAGTAACTCTCCCTTTTCCCTCCTAGCTCTTCGATTGCACGACGCTCGAGCATTTGAAGACGTTCCGGACAGAGCGACCCGTGAACTCTGCCGCGCTCTCCCCCATTTTTGATCACGTAAGAACGAGCTCGCTCATCGTGACGGTCTTGCTGTGGCTCCTGCCTTGGCCCTTCCGGGTGGCTGGAAGGTGGGGCGTTGCCAGCCCGGCTGAAAAACACGACTGTGGGCTGGGTCTGGGGACCTCGGCTGGGCTCTGGCGCAGGGAGCAAGGCTCCGTGTCCTCTCATCTTCAAACGAGCGTGTCTGGGAGGCGGAACTTCTCCGGGGCTGGCGCCAGGCCTGCTCCTGAGTGGGGGGATCCGTGGGGTTGGCAGGTTTCCCCGGGGCATGGCTCGGATCCCTGCCCGCCCGGCGCATGGTGCAAGCGGCGCTGAAGCATTGTTGCTTCTCTCCGTTGCAGGTCGTGCTTGGCGGTGGGCAAGAGGCCATGGACGTGACCACGACCTCCACCAGGATTGGGAAATTTGAGGCCAGGTTGGTCCTTTTCCTGTGGCAGGGTCGAGGCCTCGCGGGGAGGGCTCCGGACAGCCCAGGGCTGCTGTTCCCAGGGCATCCTGCTCCTGGCAAGTTAACCTTGCAGAGCTTTCTTTGAGAGAACCCCAATTGTGTCCCTAACCGGGCACCTGACTTCCTGTGGTGATTTAAATCTTCTTCCTTCTCCCAGGTTCTTCCACTTGGCTTTTGAAGAAGAGTTTGGCAGAGTGAAGGGTCACTTCGGTCCGATAAACAGCGTTGCTTTTCACCCCGACGGGAAGAGGTGAGCATCTCTGTGGCCTGGCCGCGTGCCCCAGTCACCCCGCGCCCGCCTTTCCGTTCGGATGCGGTGGGCTCACGGGAGCCCTGCAGCGGGAACGGAGCCAGCGCCTTCCTGAATTCTCCCCTTCCCGCCCTGCTGCCTCCCGCCAGGCTGCCCGGGGGGTTCACTTACGCCCCGCTGCCCGTTTTGGCTGCATCACTGATATTTTTCCTGTCCTGCGACTCCTCCGTTAGTTTTTGGGGGGGGGGGGTTGTGAGGACAGACTCTGATACTGGTACAAACCAGTATCTGGTACAAACCAGACTCTGATACTGGTACAAACTGGCCGCTGCTTGCTCCCGGCCGCCCCGGTGACGTTATGCTGTCGTTCCTCCCGTACAGTTACAGCAGCGGCGGTGAGGATGGCTACGTGCGCATCCACTACTTCGATCCCCAGTACTTCGAGTTTGAATTTGAAGCTTAAAGGAGGGCTTCCTCTCCTCTTCCCTTTCCTCTGCCGCTCCTTCCTTGTGAGGCCTCAAGCTCGTCCACCCCCTGGGAGGCAGCGGGGAGCAGTGAGCAGGAAATTTGGGGCTCTGTGGGGTGCGGAACCCAGCTGGCTGGAAAGAGCAGGCCTGGCTTTCCCGGGCCTCGCGAAGGGGAGCGGGGTTGGCTGCCTGCCCGCCCCTGGGATGCTAGCTTCCTGCCCCGCTGGGCATATTTATACACCAGGGGAGGAAAAACCATCAGGAAATAAACAGAAATCTTTTATAAACACAGAAAAGCACCTCTGTGGGTTGGTTGGTTTGTTTTTTTTTTTGGTCTGGAACCAAATTAACCCGAGCGCCTTGCTTTCCCCGCTCTGCGGCGGTGCCGGCTCCCCCCTCACAGCAGCGCTGTCGCTGCTGCGCCTCCGCCCGCCCCGCGCTCGCTCTTCCCGGGGAGGAGCTGCAGCTGCGCTTGGGGTGCAGCCCTGGCGCGTGAACGGGCTGGAGTGCTGCAGCCAGTCATTGTTTTCCGGAGGACACGCACGCGCCCGGCTCTGCTGCGCCGTCTGCTCGCTGGCCTGCCCCTCCGCCAGCTTTCCTCACGGAACAGTTATTTCCTGCGCTAGGACGCTTGCGTTGCAGATCCTCACCCCTCCAGTCTGGCTGGAGGGGTGGTTTGTATCTCTTTCCTTCCTCAAAACTGGGCTCGGGAGCAGATTTCCTGGGCCGGCTCCCAGCTCGGAGCGACTGACACAACCCTCGAAGCTGCAGCCAGCCAGCCTGCCCGTCGTGTGCTGCGGGGTTAGCGCGCTCTGCTGCAGTTTTTGCTGTGCCTGGCAGCTGGGCTGGGGCTGCAAGCCGGGCACGCTGCGGTGCTGCTGGGCACACCGACCTCCCGCTGCCTGCCCTTCCGCCGGCGGTCCGGGTGCGAGCGCTGCTGAGATTCCCCGGGGACGGAGCCCCGCTTGCGAGGGAGGGGGGCTGCTGCTGCCCCTACAGAGCAGAAAGCAGGCGCGGGCTGCGGGGGAGAGCACTTTACTGAAACGGGCTCGGTGTGCGCAGCCCCCGGGCTGTGAAAAGGAGTCCGGTACCCGCTGCGGGGCCTGCGTCCTGCACAGCGCTTCCCGCAGAAAGCTGCAGCGTCACCTGGACCCCGCAGGCACGGAGGGGGAGCGATGGCGGGGTCCGCGATGGCGGGGTCCGCGTTGCCCGCGCTGCCGTTCATCTCTCATTCTCCGGCGGGGCAGCGGGGTCGGAGAGGGACCGGCTCAGCCTTTTGCCCGTGCCCTCCTTCCCAGGGGGAGCGTTGCTCTCCGCTAACCGCTGGATCTCCGCCCAGGCCTCGTCCAGGTACTGGGATGGACGGATCCAGCGGAAGAATAAACCTGGGAGAGAAGGGGCTGGGTGTTACTTCGGCCCTGTCGAGAGAGGGCACAGCAGAGCAGCTTTCCCTGGCGCGCCTCGCCCAGCTGGGAGTGGAAGATGGGATTTGAGAGCACGGCTTACCCTGCCAGAGCTGGATGCTCTGGGGCTCCACGGAGGGCCAGATGACCAGGGCGTTGTGCGAGTAGAGCGGGTTCAGGTACTTCTTCCTCTCCCCGGGCTGGTTCAGCCAGGCCCAGAGCGAGTGCGTGCTCTCCTGCACCTTACACAGGCACCTACGAGGGAGTCGAGACCCGCGTCAGTCTGCCGGGGGCGCAGAGCCCGGGCCGGGACCGGGAGGGATTCGCTCTGCCCTGTCCCATGGGGACAGTGCTGTCCCCACCTCGCGCCCCGCTCACCTCTCCTTCTCGTTGTTGCAGAGGAAGGTGCCGTAGGCGGAGGCGTAGGCGTTGTCGAAGAGGGTGAGGAGGAGGCACTCGCTGAACTCCAGGGAGAAGGGGAACTGGCGGCTCAGCTGCCACACGCAGTCGAGGAAGAGGAGGAAAAGCGGCGCCTCCTGCTTCAGCCGGGCGTGGGAGTAGGCGGAGCGGGCGCAGCGGAGGTGGAAGGGATGGCCGGCCTGCGGGATAACGGGGGTGAAGGGGAGCGGGGCTGCCAGCCAGGCTGGGATGCTCAGCACCCTCGGGACCAGCCGCCTCACCTCGATCCACTCCCGCTCCAGCAGCCCCTGGAAGCCCACCAGCGTGCGGCAGGACGGGTCCAGGATCAGCTGGGCCAGCGCCGTCACCAGCAGCGTCGTGTCCGTCCCCTCCACCCCGTGCACCAGCACGCTGGCCTCCTCCCTGCGGGCAAGGTTTGTGCCACACTGAGAGCGTTGCGAAGGGGAAAGCGGGGGGCCGTGGGGCAGCAGCCCCCCTCACCTGTCCATGCACTGCGCGGCCAGGCAGGCCGTGCTCAGGGCCGCCTTGACGTGGCTCAGCCAGCGGCAGCTCTCCAGCCGGCTCAGCCACCGGTCCATGCCGATCGAGGCGTCGTTGCAGGCTTCCACCAGCTTAATGAAGCTCTCCTGCAGCGGGCGGCCTCTGGGAGCGGGGGAAAAGCGGTGTCAGGAGCTTGGCAAGGGTTTTTTTTGGTGGAATCCTCATGTCATGAAAGCGCCAGGCCTCAGCAGAGCCCCTCACCTCTCCAGGGGCCGATGCAACCTCCTCCACTGCGGGTAGGAGGACTTGGGCTCTGTGCCCCCTCCTGTCATGCGAGCCTGCTTTGCCGCCTGCGCCGACCGTGTGTCGATGATAAAGCCCCGTTCCCCCTCGTCCAGGACCGTCCCCAGCAGCATCTCGTCCTCACGGCAGCGCTTTCGGTTGGGGCCCGTCAGCGGCTGGCTGCTGCGGAGCATCGCCTGCGGAGCGAGGGACGGCGGGCAGCGAGAGCCGGGGGGCACCGAGGGCTGGCGATGGGGGGGCAGGATGGGGAGCGGGACTCACAGTGCCGTTCTTGGGGTGATAATAGCTGAGGACGGGAAATCGCCCGCCCTGCCGGAAACGGGCAGCCTTCCGCAAAGTGTCATCGTCCACCGCCGCCGGCACGATGACGGCGGGAGGGTACGTGGGACAGGCGCTGAAATCCCGGTTCACGTCGCTCAGCCGCCACCGGCTCGTCTGGGGGAGATGCGGGGTGAGGGGGCTGCCTCGGGTGCCTCCCCGGGGGCGTGAGCCCCAGCGGGCGAGGGGAGCCCCTTCCCAGCCCGGCTGGGGCTCTCCCCTCCAGGCTCACCTGCGAGGCGATCCGCTGGAAGTACCGCTCCAGGGGGAAAAGGTGCCACCCTTCCTCCAGCCTCAGGCTCTGGGGTCTGTAGAAGAACGGGTACATCATCATCACGGAGTCCACCGAGGAGAGGGCCTGGAGCGGGAGCAAAGGGGGAGCTGGTCACGGCTGGGGAGCACGGCGATGGCTGGGAACGTCCCCGCCGTGTCCCCAGGGCAGCCTCTGCAAACCCCATCCCCGTTCCCCGCTCCTGCCCACGTCCCAGCTGGGAGGGTGCTGGCACCGCCGGCGCCCTGTGCCAACACCGGCCGGAGCTGAGTGTTTACCCACGTTAATGACAGACCGAGAGCAAACACGCAGGCGGCCGCGCTCTCCTGCCAACCCTTTGCTCTCCGGGGGCTCACCTCGATGGAGCTGGCGATGTTGAGGCACTCCTCCATCCCCGGGATCTCCAGCTGCAGCACCTTCAGGTCTTTGCACCGCAGCGTGATGGTGCCGGAGGAGCCCGCGACCCTGGGGGAGGCAGGAGGATGCTCGGGGTGGGCTCGGGGTCCCTGCACGCGGACAACGCCGAGCTGTCCCCACCCCCCGAGTGGGGTGAAGCGGGAGGGCCGCGTGGGCGCAGATGCCGAATCGCTGGCTCTCATCCGGCACCGGTGGCACGGCGGTCTGACGCTGGGATTTCAACCCGGGGGGGCTGCGGCAGCCAGCGCAAAGCCGGGGCGCTGCTGGGTGGGTTAGGGGAGCCAAGAGAGCGTTAAAAGCCAAACCTGGCGTCTTGTGGGGAGCCGTTAGTCCGGGGGGGCTGGTACCAGCCCAAATTCTGCACTCTGAGGCACAGAGGAGAAGAGGAGGTCAATGCCCGGTGTTGTGAGCATCCCTCAGAGGGGGACGTGGGGAAGAGGAGGGACGAGGCTCGGCGGGCACGGCCGTGGGGTGGCCGTGGGCACTGGGAGCGCAGCGGGGACCCTCCTCCAGCTAAGGCAGGGGTGACACTGCTGGAAAGGAACACGGGGTGGCCACGGGGAGAGACCCACCTCTTCTCCACGGCGTCCACGTTGCGGACGAGCAGCCAGAGCTCCACGGTGCCGGGCTGGGCGTCCCCGCCGGGGCAGGAGGAGAGGAGCAGGTGGTGGCTGGTGATGCACAGGGTGCCCTTCACCGCCGGCAGCCCCGCGCACGACAGCAACACGCTCTCCACCGTCGCCGTCTTGATCAGCTCAGAGAACTCCATGGCGGCGTGGGCGCAGCGACCGGCCGGCGGCTGCCGTGGGGCTGGAGGGAGAAAGGGGAAATTCCGCAGCCGCACGGCCCAGCCTGGAAACCCCTTCTTCCCTCTGCGTCACGCTGGGCCCTACGGCCTCACCCCCTTCTCGGTGTTTACGTTGTCACCTCTAGCATACGGAGCTTCCTCGCTGCAGAAACGCAGGGCAGCCTGACTGCTTTCCTCCCCCGGCGACGCTGTCGTTGCAGATGGGGAAACTGAGGCACGGGGCAGAGGGGGCTGGGCTGGCTCCGGGGTCCCTGGCAGCACCCAGACCCCGCGCCCGGTGCTGGCTGAGCTGCAGAGGGGGGAGGATTTTTGGTGGCTGGCGAAAACGCAACCGCTGCCTTGCAGGGAGCAGCGCTGGGTCCCTTCCTGCCTGCGCTGGGGCCTCCCGCGCTGGGGCTGAGCGGTGCGGGGAGCGCTGCCAGACCCCCGGCACCACCCTGACCCCCGCTCCCGCGGGCTCTGCCTGCCCCCACTGCCCCCCCCCGGCCCGGGGATGGGGCAGAGGGGGCTGCCAAGCACCCCTGGGTGAGGAGGAGGAGGAGGAGGGTGAGCGGCTGGCAGCCATCCCAGCGCTTACCTGCGGGTGCTCAGCCGGGGACCTCGGGGTGCACGGGGGGATCTCGGGGTGCAAGCAGAGGACGTCGGGGTGCAAACAGGAGATGTTGGGGTGCAAGTAGGGGACGTCGGGGTGCAAGCAGGGGACTGCTGCGCATAAGCAGAGGACGCTGAGGTGCAAGGGGGGATCTTGGGGTGCAAGCAGGGACCTCAGGGTGCAAGCAGGGGATCTTGGGGTGCACGCAAGGATCTCGGGGTGCACTCAGAGGACGTTGGGGTGCAAGCAGAGGACCTCAGTGCAAGCAGGGGACTGCTGGGCGCAAGCAGGGGAGTTTCAGCGTGCGAGCAGAGATCTTGGGGTGCAATGAGAGATCTTGGGGTGCAAGCAGGCAACTCGGGGTGCAAGCAGGGGGGCGGGCGATGCCCCGCACAGCCTGGCCGTGCCGGCGGGGAGGGCGGCTCAGCGCAGGGTCCGCGCCCGGCGGATGTGGGGTTTAAGGTG
>WHYT01000287.1:0-12681 GCA_009806455.1 Tetrax tetrax
GAGCCCCACTGCGGCTCAGCAACGCGCCGAATCGGGGGTCCCCCGGCCCGCTCTGCCCCACACACGTGGCAGTGGGGACGCCAGGCCGTGCCCCCCCGCCCCGGCACGGCTGTGTCCCCACGCTGCCGCTCGCGGTGGGGAGCGAAGGTGCAGCTGGCGGGGGTGGGAGGGGACCGTGGGTGCCCCCCCCCCAGTTCCTCAGAGGTGGGGGGCACGGAAATCCCTTCCCGGGTGAGGAGCAGAAGCGAGGCACAGCGGGGACTCTTCCTTCTCTGGGACGGGGTTTGGAGCCGCCCCCCGCTCTCGCTCTGGAGGGATTCGGCACCGTCCCGGTGTCCCCCCCCCTCTGCTCTCGCCCCGCCGCCGGCCGCGGCGAGGGCACATGGAGGAGTTGGCGTTTCCTGCGCCGTATTCCCCGCTGGCTATTGTCCCTTCCGCTCGCCTCCCGGCATCCCTCGGCTGGCGGGAAGGGGGGGGCCCGCGCTCGCCGGCTGCCGCCAAGCCGAGCCGTTCTCCGATTCGGCTAACCCCTCTTCCGGTGCGGCGGCCGCGCGGCACAGCCTTGGCGCGTCCCGACCTTTCCCCGTCCGCTGTTGTTGGTCTCCGCCGGAACGCCGGCTGCATGGCCGTCCTGAAAGCCAGGTGCCGATGGTGGGACGGGATTTATCGCCCTCCTGGGATTTTGGGGGGGTGGTGGTGGGGACCCACTCGCCCTCCCCGCCGCCTGCGGCTCGAAGGAAGCGGCAGTGGCACGGGGGCAGGAAGCCGAAAAAACGGCGGCCAGAGGTGAGACGGGAGTGATCGGAGCCAGCGCCGGACGTGCCGGTGGCACCGGAGAGGTCGCGTCCCGCGTCCCGGTAGGCGGAAGCATTCCAGGGAGGTGGCCGCATGGCCCCGCTCCGCCAGACGGGCTCCCCGTTTTGGCGGGAAAGCCGCAGCGAACCGGGGCGGGGAAGCGCCGGGGTCGTGCCGAGCGCAGGGGTCACGCCAAGCCCCCGGCAGCGGCGCCGCAGACGGGGTTTCCTCCTCGCTGTCCCCTCGCCACGGGGCCGGGGGCTGTCCCCGCCGCGCAGGGGCGACGCCGACCGCTTCCCCCCACCCTCCGTTGCCGCTTTGTGCTGCTGGCACCGTGGGTAGGCGACGTGTGGCTCCCCCTGGGTTTTTTGGCCGTTCTCCACACCGGGGCAGGGCACGGGTGGGCATCGAGCCCCCCACGGCTCCCTCGGGGGTCCCTTGGGTGCCGACGTCCTGTCACCAGCCCCGCTTTGTTCCCCGCCCGGGAGCCGAGAGTCCATGTTGCTCCGAGGGCGCTCGGCCCTGCTTCGCAGTCGCAGCAGGCACCGCTCCTTCGCCGGGCGCCGTTTCTGGAGCCGCCGAGGCGATTTTGGGGTCTGTCGCGGTCAGCGTCCCCCCCGTTATCTCATCGGCAGTGTGGTCTGACCCCGCTGCTCCTCTCTTGCAGGCTGCAGGACTTGGAGAGGGATGAGGACAGCCTGAGCGAGAAGGTGAGCGTCCCCGCGTCGATGCGGCCGTGCTCGCGGTCCAGAGCCCCCCGGCGTGGGCGTGGGGGGGACAGGGCTGCCCGGGAGACCCCTGTGGCTCCCCACCGGTGGGGTCGCAGTCCCGGTGCCGGCGCTGCCCGTCGTCAGCCGGAAACCCTCGCCCCCTGTCAGGAGGGTCCCGAGCTGGGTGAGCGACACCCGGATCGGGAGCGAGCGAGGGTTTGGCTCAGCCCGGCCGAGCCCCGCGGGAGCGCCGCCGCCGCCCGCCCCACGCTGTCCCCTCCGTCCTTGCAGGAGTGCGTCCGGGAGAAGCTGAGCCTCATCCACGGCTTCCTCCAAGCCGACGTCCAGGACCAGCTGAGCGAGCTGGAAGCCAAACTCCGCTGCAAGGAGCTGTCGGAGGTGGGGCCGCGGTTTTCGGCGGGCTGGGTTGCGTCAGCGGCGTGGCGGCGCGGTTCCCCGCCCCGGAGCTGGGCGGTTGGAGCCAATGCCCGTCCCTCTCAGGAGAGGTACCTGGCCAAGGTGAAAGCCCTGCTGCACCAGGAGCTGTCGACGGAGAACGGAGACGCGGCGTTGCTGCTGCGGGCAGCCAACGGGTGCTCCAAAAATGGCGCCTACGGGAGCGACGAGGACTCGGAGCGAGCGGGACCCGACGGGGAAGAAGACAGCGCGATGGAGATGGAGGAAGCAACCACCTCTTCTTCCTCCTCTTCGTGGGTCGCCACGCCGCGGCCGCGCAAGGCCAGGAGGAGCCGATCTAACGGGGAGAGCAAAAGTAACGGTGGCACCGGGCAAAACTTGGTTTTCCGTCCTCTTTTCTGACACGCTTAAATTAAATAATTGATTACCCTGAAACACCAGGCGGGAGCGTGGCGATTCCCAGAGGGAATGAGGGCAGCGATCCCCTCGGGAAGGGTTTTGGGAAGGGCTTTGAGGGCAGCGATCCCCTCGGGAAGGGTTTTGGGAAGGGCTTTGAGGGCAGCGATCCCCTCAGGAAGGGTTTTGGGCAAGGTTTTGGGGTTCCAGGCAGAGGGATGATGTCGCCCATGGCGGTCCCAGCCCTGGGGGAGGGGAAGGACAGCCGCTCCCCGTTGTTAACACCATCCTTCGTCGTCTCCTGACAGAGTCTCCCAGCAGTTCCCGGGTCACTCGGAGCTCCGGCCGGCAGCCGACCATCCTGAGCATGTTCTCCAAAGGGTCAGTACGGCGGGGCTGGGACCTGCCCCTCCTTTACTGCGTCTCCCAGGAGCCTTCCTCCTCCTCCTCTCTGCCATCCAAGGCTGATGGGTTCCATCCCAAAACTTGCTGTTCCCGACCTTGGGGACACTTCTGTGGGAAGCTCCGCTCCCGTTTGTGCCGGGGGAGCCCCTCGTCCTCCTCAGAGCCCCCTCGGTGTGGGACTTCGGGTTGATCCCTTGCCTTTACAAACTGGCAGGTCCGGCAAACGGAAATCGGAGGAGGTGAACGGGGAGGTAAAGCAGGAGGCGATGAACGTGGAGCGGGAGGAAGAGGAGCTGGAGGAGAAGGTGCGTGCCAGCTGCTTCACCGGGCCGGCGCTGCGCTGGGGTGAGCACGTTGTGCAGGAGGGCGGCGCGCTCTCCAGCCTCCCCTTAACACCCGCTCGTTTCTCCCTCAAGGAGCAGGATGAGAAAAGGATTAAAATCGAAACCAAAGAAGGGTAAGGAGGAAGGAGCGTTCCCTGCCTCGGCCGGCGCCTGTTCCTTCTGCCATGGCCCTGTCAGCGCGGGAGGGACCGTGTCGTCGCGCTGCTCTGCGTCTTCAGCCCTTCGTGTTTTTTTCACATGCAGGTTGGAAATAAAAGATGAAATTACTCAGGTTAAAACTCCACCACCTGCTAAAGTAAGTTCGTTTTCCTCCATCTCAGCATTTTGGGGGCTTTTTTTTATTCTTTTAACTCTTAAAGAGCTGTTGGATTTCCCTGAGGGAAAAAGCAAGCCGTTTCCAGCCCACGCAGTTCCTAAAAATCACCGCCCCAGCAAGGTGGGGAGCGGCACAGCCTGCGTGAGCTCGGGCTGCGTTCACAGCGAGGGCAGCTGCTGCTGCTTTGCTGCCTGGGTGCTGTAAAAAATTAGGGTTCTGCTAATGAACGGGGTGATTTGGGGAAGGAGCTTTGAGCTGACGGTGGGCTGAAGCTCGCGGCGGGGAGAGAAAAGCTGACGCGGTCTCCCCTGTCTTGCAGACCACCCCTCCCAAGTGCGTCGACTGCAGACAGTACCTCGATGATCCCGACCTCAAATTCTTCCAAGGGGATCCCGATGATGCTGTAAGGGATTTAACGCTCCTTCTCTGGGGCCGGGGAAAGCTGCCACGCGAACGGGAACGCTGGTTAAACTGCCTCTCTCCCTCGCTCAGCTGGAGGAACCCGAAATGCTGACGGATGAGCGCCTGTCCCTCTTCGACGCTAACGAAGATGGCTTCGAGAGCTACGAGGACCTGCCGCAGCACAAAGTCACCTCTTTTAGGTGAGGCGTGGGGAAAGCAGGCCGTAAAAACCCGCTGGATTCGCAAACTCCGTGGGACAACGCCTCAAACGGCAACCTCTCTCCCTTGCCAGCGTCTACGATAAGCGAGGTCACCTGTGCCCCTTCGACACCGGCCTGATCGAGCGGAACATCGAGCTGTATTTCAGCGGTGCCGTCAAGCCCATCTACGACGACAACCCGTGCCTGGATGGTGAGTGGGGTGCGGAGGCGCCTCGGGGGCTGCGGGGATGCTGCTTTGTCGCTTTATCTTTCCGCTCAACACCACGTGCGAAATGAAGCTGGCTCTGGACGGTGCTTTGTCACCCGCAGCTGCTGGGGTTTGTTTGTTTGTTTTTTTTTTTTGCAAACCCAGGACTGAAATTTGTGTTTTCTCTCTTCCAGGTGGGGTGAGAGCCAAGAAGCTGGGACCCATAAATGCCTGGTGGATCACGGGGTTTGATGGAGGGGAGAAGGCTTTGATTGGCTTCACCACAGGTGGGTGGGCGAGCACGGGGGTCTCCGTTCTGCGTCCGGCTGGCGACAGTTTTCTTTTTCTCCGCGATCTGCTCGCCGTAGTCCGAGCTCATCCTTGCATACCGCTAAATTCCCCGGCGTTTAACCGCCCGCCGCCATCTCTCTGCCGCAGCCTTTGCGGATTACATCCTGATGGAGCCCAGCGAGGAGTACGCTCACATCTTCGCCCTGATGCAAGAGAAGATCTACATGAGTAAAATCGTCGTCGAGTTCCTGCAGAACAACCGCGACGTCAGCTATGAGGATCTGCTCAACAAAATCGAGGTGAAAATCCGGCGGCGGCGGTACCTGGGGCTGGGGGTTGCCCTGCTGCCCTTTCCCTCACCCCACCCCTCCTCGCAGACCACCGTGCCTCCCGCGGGGCTGAACTTCAACCGCTTCACGGAGGACTCGCTCCTGCGGCACGCCCAGTTTGTGGTGGAGCAGGTGGAAAGCTACGACGAAGCTGGGGACAGCGATGAACCCCCCGTCCTCATCACGCCCTGCATGAGGGACTTGATCAAGCTGGCAGGAGTCACCCTGGGGAAGAGGTGAGCCCCGTGTCCCCGCGCGTGGCTTTGCAGTGTCCTGGGAGGAGCCTGGTGGGGCGGATTCCCGTCGGCTTTGCACAGGGGATCCGTCCAGAAAAACCCTTTTGCTCGTTCCCAGCTGGGATCACCTGAAGATTCAGGCTCAGTGGCATGAGCAGCACTGGGAGGTTGGAGATGAAATCCTCACAAAACTGGGAAAACCCTCTGCCTAGTGCTGCCCCAAGGGAGGAGAGGGACTGGGTTGGGTCCCTGGAGCCTGGCTTTGCTCTGTGTCCTCCTGTAGTGTCCCTTTGGGACACCGTGCCAGCCACGGGGCGTACCTGGGTGCCTGTTGGGGTATCCCACTGTTGTCCTCAGCCGTTGGGTGCTCTGGGAGAGCTCTGTTCCCTGCAGACCCCTCCTCCAGCGCCAGGCGGTTCGTTGTGGCTGTAGCTGTCAGCGACGCAAGGCACAGGGACCCCTCTGAGCGCTCTCTCCTCGGCCGCAGGCGAGCTGTCAGGCGGCAGGCCATCCGGCACCCCACCAAAATAGACAAGGACAAGGGTCCCACCAAAGCCACCACCACCAAGCTGGTGTACCTCATCTTCGACACCTTCTTCTCGGAGCAAATCGAGAAGGATGAGAAAGAAGATGACAAGGAGAATGCCATGAAGCGCCGGCGCTGTGGTGTCTGCGAGGTAACGGGGCTGGCGTGCAGCACGAGTGACCTGGTCCCCCTGCCATCCCCTCCGTCCTGCCCGAGTGGCCCCTTCTGGGGTCCTTCTCTTGGGGCAGGGGAGCAGTTTCCCAAGGCCACCAAGCTCCCCGTGGTCCCCGTCCCTCCTGCGTGGGACATCTCCGCTGCGTCTGCGCGCGCTCAGCCTGTCCCCCTCCCCGCTCCAGGTCTGCCAGCAGCCCGAGTGCGGGAAGTGCAAGGCTTGCCAGAACATGGTGAAGTTTGGGGGCAGTGGACGAAGCAAACAAGCTTGTTTGCAGAGGAGGTGCGTGTTCCCCGGCGGCGACGTCTCCTGCCAAAGCCTTCTCTGCCTCCGGAGAGAGGGGACGGGATCCCCGTGCTGCGCCCTGCTGCAGTGACGGTCTCTGCGTCCCCAGGTGTCCCAACCTGGCTGTCCGGGAAGCTGACGAGGATGAGGAGGTGGACGACAACATCCCCGAGATGCCGTCGCCCAAGAAGATGCTGCAAGGCCGGAAGAAGAAGCAGAACAAAAGCCGTATCTCTTGGGTGGGCGAGCCCATCAAGGTGAGGCTGGGGGGCTGGGGCGGGCACTCGGGCTGCGAAGGAGCTGCGTCGCTCGCTGGCGCGGGGGCGTAACGCTCCTCTCCGCTGTCCTCCTGCTTCTGCAGAGCGATGGGAAGAAGGACTACTACCAGCAGGTCTGCATTGACTCGGAGACACTGGAGGTGGGAGACTGCGTCTCTGTCAGCCCTGATGATCCCACCAAGCCCCTCTACCTCGCCAGGTTGGTGCCAAAGGGGATGGGTCCTTGCTGCTGCTGGGGTGGGTGCGCGTGGGGGACCCTCATTGCTCTCCCTGCTCTGCTGTGCGGTTGTCGGGGGTCTCTCTGGCTCTGGCAAGGCTTGTAGCAGCCTGGCCCTTTCCCGGTGCTCCGTAACCCCGCTCCGTTCTTCCCAGGGTGACGGCCATGTGGGAGGACAGCAGCGGGCAGATGTTCCACGCGCACTGGTTCTGCCCCGGCTCGGACACTGTCCTGGGGGCCACCTCTGATCCCCTGGAGCTCTTTTTGGTGGACGAGTGCGAGGACATGCAGCTCTCCTACATCCACGGCAAAGTCAAAGTGATCTACAAGGCGCCCTCGGAGAACTGGTCCCTGGAGGTGAGTGATAGCCCTGCGCGCCCCGGAGCTCCGCGCCCGGCATGGCACAGGCAGCGCACCGATCCCTGCCAACACCTCTCTCCTAGCAGGGCGGGCTGGACATGGAGATCAAGATGGTAGAAGACGACGGGAGGACTTACTTTTACCAGATGTGGTACGACCAGGAGTACGCTCGGTTTGAATCCCCGCCCAAAACTCAGCCCACGGAAGACAACAAATACAAGTGAGCGTGTGCGGGGCAGCGGCTCTCGTGTTCCACTCTGCCCAAAAAACCTGCAGCCAGCCTCGGCAGCGTCCCGACGTCACCGTGCTCCGCTGTCCTCCCTTCCCGCAGGTTCTGCATGAGCTGCACGCGCCTGGACGAGGTAAGGCAGAAGGAGATACCCAAGGTGGCTGAGCCCCTGGAAGAGGGCGATGGGAAGATGTTCTACGCCGTGGCCACCAAGAACGGAGTGCAGTACAGGGTGGGAGACGGCGTCTACCTCCTGCCGGACGCCTTCTCCTTCAGGTTGGTGCTGGCACGGGGCTGTAAGCGCTTCTCAGGATGCTCTTTGGTCAGGCTTTTGGCAGTGGAGGGCGTCGTCTCTGCGCAGTGAATCCCACCTTTAAATGAAGCACTTATCCCCCTAACTTCCTAAAGCTTAGCTTAAAAATAAAGGAGCCTCTCACCCCACTTTCACCTCCTGTTGTTAAACGGAGCGACTCTTTCTCTGATCAGGCCGCCCTGAGTGCTGAGCTGCTGTGTTTTAGCAGATTAACTGGAATCCTTTTTGCATTGCTTTTTCTTCGAAAGAATGCGGAGAAGCTACATGAGAGGAGGATGCTCTGTGCTGCTGGGGTTTTTTGGTTTTTTTGAAGGGGGAAAGGGATACCCCAACATCCTTCCATCCCTTCTCCCCAGCATGAAACCTGCCAGCCCCGCCAAGCGCCCCAAAAAAGAGGTGGTGGATGAGGAGCTGCACCCAGAGCACTACCGCAAATACTCAGAGTACATCAAGGGCAGCAACCTGGACGCCCCCGACCCTTACCGCGTGGGCCGCATCAAGGAGATCTTCTGCAACATCCGCAGCAACGGCAAACCCAACGAGGCTGACATCAAGCTGCGCATCTTCAAGTTTTACAGGTGAACGGCGCTGCTGGGGTCTGCGTTACGGGGGCGCGGAGCCCCCCTGAGCGGGCCGCAGGGCTTGCCTGAGGTCGCCGATGCTGGGAGAAGCTCGTCACCGTCAGCTCCAGGTCGTGCCCGAACGAGGTGCCTGGAGCACGGCGGCGGGGTGGGTTGGTGCTGGTGCTCAGACTCTGTGTGTTTCGAGCCTCGCCGCTCTCCTCGCTTCAGATCTCCTTGCCTTTCAACTTCCCTCCCGGCTCCGGTGCCAATTCCCCCTCCCTCCTCTCCCAAAAAACTCCCCGTGGTGTGAGTCAAATCATCCACTGGGTGCTGTGCCAAGGCCGTGCCAGCGAACGTGTGGAGCCGGGGGAAATGAACCCTCCTCTCTCTGGGGAGATGGCGCGGTGCGAGCGCCAGAGGCTGGGCTGGGGTGAGGATCCTGCTGAAAACACTTCCCTGATCCTTGCGCTTTTTCCCTGCAGACCCGAAAACACGCACAAGTCCATGAAAGCCAGCTACCACGCAGACATCAACCTGCTGTACTGGAGCGACGAGGAGACGACGGTCGACTTCCGCGCCGTGCAGGGCCGTTGCACGGTGGTGTACGGCGAGGACCTGACGGAGACCATCCAGGACTACTCCGCCGGTGGGCTCGACCGCTTCTACTTCTTGGAGGTGAGGGAGCCGGGGTTCGAGGGGTCTGGCTGCGTCCCTGGGCATGCTGAGCGCCCGAGGACTGCGCAGAGCAGGCACGTCGGCCTCTGCCCACCGACGCAGGCTGTCCGGCCTCTCCATGCGTGTGTTGTGCGGAGGAGCTGTCGCGCAGAGCGAGGATTTGTCGCCTGTTGCTGTCTCCTGGGGACTGAGTCTCAGATGCAAAGGGAGCTTTAACCTGAGCGTCACTAGGAGCTGGCTGGAGCGGTTGCTCCCTGTGGAGCTGAGGGGACAAATTTGGAGCCCCAGCTCCCTGAGGCAGTGGAGAGGGAGGGGATGGACCCCCGGCACCCCTCAGCACTGTGCCTGCGTCCTGCCCTTCGGTTTTGCAGCTCCCACGGGGTGTTGTCAGTGCCTCGGCTGTTCCCAAGCTAGGGAAGCTCGCTGTGTTGAAGTGTCCCCAAAGCCTTTCTCTTCCCCAGGCTTACAACGCCAAAACCAAGAGCTTTGAGGATCCTCCCAACCACGCCCGGAGCTCTGGCAATAAAGGGAAAGGGAAGGGGAAAGGGAAAGGTGAGTGCTGGAGGGGAGAGGTCTCAGGGCAGGGGGGGGGGCGAGCCGGTTGGCGCCTGCCGAGCAGAGATAAGGCCTGCTGCCGAGCAGGTGGTCCTGCGCGCTCCGCCTCGCTCCGATGCTCCGGCGGGATGCGGCGGTGCTGTTTGGAGGCACCTGATCCCTTTGAAACAAACCTTGCAGCGAGACCGCCTGGTCCTTCCAAGGTCTCGGAGCCTTATCCTTACCCACCCCGTGCCGGGGGCTGGCCGCTTGGTACCCTGCTCCCAGCACGGGGGAGCTGCCCTGTGGGTTGTCGCCGCACTCGACACGCGCAGCGCGACCCCCAGAAACTCTTTGTGTGTGCCCACGGGCTGTGGGGTGGACAGGGATCGCCGGAGGGAAAAGATGAGAGGGTTTCCTTCCAAATGCCAGGGGGTATTCTGGCAGCGGGGGAAAACAATTTGGAGCAGAGGGGTGCCTGAAGCTGGTGTTTTAACTGCTGCTGTGGAGGAGGGGGAGAAGAATTTGCCTCGTAAGCACTGAGGGGAGGAAGCAACTCTGCCGTTTGACACGAGCGGGGCTCTGTCCGCAGGCAAAGGCAAAGGGAAGTCGTCGGTGAGCTGCGAGCAGAGCGAGCAGGAGCCCACCGAGCTGAAGCTCCCCAAGCTGCGGACCCTGGATGTCTTCTCCGGCTGCGGGGGGCTGTCCGAGGGCTTCCACCAGGCCGGTGAGCAGCAGAGCCCGCAGGGAGACGGGCGTGGCGCTGGCCGCTGGGTTCCTCCGAGCGGGAGGAGGTGTTGGGCGTGTGCCGGATTGGGGGGTGCGAGCCAGCGCTCTGCTCCTCCACGCAGGCCCAAGACCCTGCGCTTTGTCTCCCCAGGCGTGTCGGAGACGCTCTGGGCCATCGAGATGTGGGAACCGGCTGCCCAGGCTTTCCGGCTGAACAATCCCGGTGCTACCGTCTTCACGGAGGACTGCAACGTCCTGCTGAAGCTGGTCATGTCCGGCGAGAAGACCAACTCGCTGGGGCAGAAGCTGCCGCAGAAGGGGGACGTGGAGATGCTGTGTGGCGGTCCCCCGTGCCAGGGCTTCAGCGGCATGAACCGCTTCAACTCCCGCACCTACTCCAAGTTCAAGAACTCCCTGGTGGTCTCCTTCCTCAGGTGAGCGGAGAGGCGGTGTGGAGCTGTTGGGGTGTAGGTGCAGACCCCCACCTTAGCTGTTGCTCTGTCCTTGCCCCCCTGTTCCTTGCAGCTACTGCGACTACTACCGACCGCGGTTCTTCCTTCTGGAGAACGTCAGGAACTTCGTGTCCTTCAAGCGTTCCATGGTGCTGAAGCTCACCTTGCGCTGCCTTGTCCGCATGGGTTACCAGTGCACCTTCGGGGTGCTGCAGGTAGGGCGCTGGGCAACCCCAGACGTTAAACCGGGGTGAAAGCCCTGCCCCTCTCACCCAGCTCTGCCGTGAAGCCTTCTCCGAAGGAGGAGTTGGCTGCATTGCTCCTTGGCGGCTCAGGGAACGTTCCCAGCTCTTTGAGGGCACAGGCTGGACGGGGAAGCTCCAGCCCCGTCAGAAGTTGTCCCTTCTTTCCCAGGCTGGCCAGTACGGCGTGGCCCAGACGCGGCGGAGAGCCATCGTCCTTGCGGCAGCTCCCGGCGAGAAGCTGCCCATGTTCCCCGAGCCCTTGCACGTCTTCGCGCCCCGCGCCTGCCAGCTGAGCGTCGTGGTGGACGACAAGAAGTTTGTTAGCAATATCACCCGGTGAGCCTTCAGAGCCGCGGCAGCGCTGGCGAGGGCGGCATCTCAGCTGCTCACCGCTCCCTCCTTCCTCCCAGGACGTATTCCGGCCCCTTCCGCACCATCACCGTGCGGGACACCATGTCTGACTTGCCAGAGGTCAGGAACGGTGCCTCCGCCTTGGAGATCTCCTACAATGGCGAGCCCCAGTCCTGGTTCCAGCGGCAAATCCGGGGCTCCCAGTACCAGCCCATCCTCAGGGACCATATCTGCAAGGTGCGGACGCTGGGTCCTTAGCGGGGGGCTGCGCTGTGCCCAGACCCTGGGGCCCGTCCTTCTCCCCCCACTTTCCTCAGAGAGAGCACCGGGGGTTCCTGGGGTAGCCGGTGTCCCTTCCGCGTCCCCCGCGGTGATGGCGGGCTTGTTGTTGGCAGGACATGAGCGCCCTGGTTGCGGCACGGATGAGACACATCCCCTTGGCGCCTGGCTCCGACTGGCGCGACCTGCCCAACATTGAGGTGCGGTTGTCGGACGGCACGACCACGCGCAAGCTGCGCTACACGCACCACGAGAAGAAAAACGGCCGCAGCAGCTCTGGGGCGCTGCGAGGGGTCTGCTCCTGTGCTGAAGGTGGGTGCTGGCTCCCCAGAAATGGCCGTGGCTGCCCCGCCGTGCCCCCCCTTACCCTCCCTGTCGCCCCAGGCAAGCCCTGCGACCCCGCGGACCGGCAATTCAACACCCTCATCCCCTGGTGCTTGCCGCACACCGGCAACCGGCACAACCACTGGGCCGGGCTCTACGGTCGTCTGGAGTGGGACGGCTTCTTCAGCACCACCGTCACCAACCCCGAGCCCATGGGCAAGCAGGTGGGCACCGCCGGACCTGTCCCGCTCCGCCGGGAAGGGGCGGGCGTCACCGAATGGCGGCTGTGGTCCCAACCATTTGGTTTTATTTGGTGCCGTAGGGTCGGGTGCTGCACCCGGAGCAGCATCGGGTGGTGAGCGTGAGGGAGTGCGCCCGCTCCCAGGGTTTCCCCGACACTTATCGCCTCTTCGGGAACATCCTCGACAAGCACAGACAGGTGAGCGCTGGCGGCGAACCCCGCGCTGGCGGCCGTTGCCAGGGCAGAGCCGGCGCCCGGCGTTAACCCTCCTCTCTGTCGCAGGTCGGTAACGCCGTGCCTCCTCCTCTAGCCAAAGCCATCGGGCTGGAGATCAAGTCGTGCGTGTTGGCGAAGCTGAGAGAAGACATGGAGGGTAGGTGTTGCGCCGGCACATCCTTATGTTTATATTTATAGTTATCCATAAAGCACACATCACCATATTGATCACTGTTCCTTGGAACCACTCTGACGGCAGCCGTAAGAACAGGAATCAGCCTGTTAGTTTCTCAGCCCTTCCCTTTCCAGCCACTTTAAAAAAATAAAGCCGTGAGATGTTGTGCCATCGCGCGGGGCATCCGAACCGCCACTCCCAGCCTCAGCCCTCCCGTGGGGGGTTCCCGGTTTGGGGCTGGGGGCCAGGGACGCAGCCTGCTCCCTGGCTGGGGTACAGCAGTGTCACCCCCTGCTCTCTCCGCAGAGTTCGGCGCCCCGGAGAAGATGGAGACCGTGGAAAGCGCCGAATGACGCCTGGCCTCTGCTCTGGCACCAGGGCTCCTAAACATGCACTGATTTATTTTTAACCCTTTTTTTTTTGTTGTTGTTTCATTTGATTTTTTTTTTGTTGTGGTTTTTTTTTTTT
>WHYT01000288.1:0-12612 GCA_009806455.1 Tetrax tetrax
GGCTTGAGGGGGAAAAAAAAAAAAAAGGGGCCAAAAAAAAAAAACCAACCCAAAAAACAAAAAAAAAAAAGAGAAAAACAACAAAACCCAAGCTGGGGGGAGGAGGGAGCGGGATTCCTGATTTCAATTTGCACAGCGAGCACCGGCGGTGCAGCGCTGCGCTGCTTGGCACCGGAGCCCGGCGCTGCCGCCAGCTCTGGGCTCGCGGCCGCTCCCCCCGTGGAGCCGAATCGGGGCTGGTGGGTGCGGGGGCTGGCGGCGGGGGGTTACAGCGCCGGGCAGGCAACCTGGTGCCGCATGCCGTCGTTGCAGATGAGGGCGGCCGCCCGCTCGTCGCTGTCAGCGTGCTGGCACTGCATGTAGCTGATGCCGTGGGGCGAGTAGGTGTGGTGGGCGCAGACGTTGCAGGCGCGGGTCATGGTGCCACCTGTGCTGCTCCTGCGGGCAGAGGGGGACCCGATGGCACCCGGTGGCACCCGTCAGTGCCCGGTGGCACCGGGCGGTGCCCATGGATGCTCAGTGGTTGCACCCGGTGGCACCCCACTGGTTTCTATCCCTGCCAACCAGTGCCTGGTGGCACTCACCAGCACCCACTGGTGCCCTCTGGCACCCACCGGTACCCAGTGGCACCCACCAGTGGTCACTGGGGGTTCCAGTGGCACCTATCAGCACCCAGTGCCACCCATTGTTGCCTGTTGGTCCCTGTCACTGTCTGGTGGTACCCAGAGGTGACCCGCGGAGGCCATGAGTCCCCGGTGGCACCCAGCAGTGCCTGTTGGTCCCCAGTGGCACCCAGTGATGCCCAACAGTCCCAGTGGCACCCACTGGTGCCCATCAGTCCCCAGTGGTACCCAGTGATGCCTGTTGGTCCCCAGTGTCACCCAGAAGTGCCCATGGGTCCCTGTTGGTCCCCAGTGGTACCCAGCAATGCTCATCGGTCCCCAGTTGCGCCCAGTGAAGCCCGTCGGTGCCCGGTGGCACCCGCTGGCCCCGTGCCCGCCCCGTGCCCCCCTCACCTGCAGTCGCTGCAGGCGCGCTGGCATTCCTTCTGGCGGTAGCGGCACATCAGCGCCCAGATGAGGAGGCCGAGCAGGCTGAGGAGCAGCAGGGAGCCCAAGATGGAGCCCACGATGATGCCCGTCTGCCTTCCTCCTGCCGCGGGAGCACAACCTGTCACCGCCGGCCTCCCCACCGGCTGCCCGCTGGTCACCGTGCCACCGCGGGCACGTGGAGCTTGCCCCCAGCGCCGCCCCCCTCACGGCGGCGGCACTTACTTGGCGCGAAGTTGAGGTTGAGCTGGCACACGGAGTAGCCCACGCGGTTGGTGACGCGGCACTGGTAGACGCCGGCGTGCGCCTCCGTCAGGCTACGGATTAACAGGTCGCCGGGAGCGCGTCCTGCGGCGGGGGGAGACGGACCCGTCAGTGCCATGGCTACCTGCACCCGCACCCTCGGGTGTGCAGGACGAGGCCGCGTCCGGATGCAGACATGGGTGCACATGGAGACTCACGTCCTGGGTGGGCACAGCCCCCCTCAGCACCCACCTTGGATGGTGCCGGAGGGCAGGCGTCCCCCGCCGTAGCCGTCGGCCAGTTTGGCCCACTGGTAGGCGAGCGGGGAGGTGCCCCCGCGGCTGTAGCATCGCAGCAGGATGCTGCCCCCAATTATCAGCTCCCCCTCGGTCCAGCACTGCGGGATGGCCGGCTTCTCTGCGGGGAGAGGGATGCCGTCACTGTCAGGGTCACTGGGGACCACCCATGGCGCCCGGGAAGGGGACGCGGGGAGCGGTTGACTCACCTTGCACAGTGACGATGACCTCGTGCACCGCCACGGTGTTTTTCTTCACCCGGCACTGGTAGGTGCCGGTGTCGGAGACCTGCAGGTCGGCCAGGCGGATGGAGGCGTCGTGCTGGCTGGGGTCATTCTGGACGAAGGCCACGCGGTCCTGCAGCCCTGAGCCGCTGCCGTAGTTGACATGGTGGTCGTGGTAGGAGAGGAACTGGAAGGAACAAGCGAGGGGACTGGGCAAGGGCTGGTCCTCGGCAGGACCTGGTCCTCCCCTGCCCTGCCAGACCCTACCGGTCCTGCCTGTCCTGCCCGCTCGGCCGGGCTCCAGCCGCTCCGTCCCAGCCCTCCCTGCCCAGCCTGCACGGTGGGACCGGCGCCACTCACCACGTTCTCCGGGCTGGGTCGCTCGGGCGTGATCTGGATCCACTCGATGCCCACGCCCTGGGGACCGTTGTCTTCGGGCTCGAGGACGTAGGGGCAGCCCAGCTTCACCGAGTCGCCCTTGGCCAGGTACAGCACCTCCCGGCCTTTGCTGTTGATCCGGACAGCCAGGAGGAGAGCTGGGGAGAGAACGGCACCCATCGCACCCGGTCCTGCACCCCAGCCCCACGGCCTGCAGCACTCGCCCCACAGGGACCAGGGATGGGGCAGGGAGCCATCGGCCAGGGTCGGGCAGCAGCTGCGTGTCCCGGTGCTGGGTCCCATGGCGGGGACAAGGGGGCACGGTGGGCTCGATGCCACCCGCCAACATGGGTAGGCGTCAGGGCAGGACCAGCCCCAACATGGGGGCTATCCATCACCCTGGGGTGCCCGGCGGCTGGGCAGGGACCCCCTCCATCGTCCTCGGCATCACCACCGGAGCGTGTCCAAGCGCAGGGAATCCACCGGCGCCTACCTGGCGTGAGACCCAGGAGCAGGAGCAGGCTGGCGCCGTGCCCTGCCATGACGCTGCAGCCGTGCCGGGCGGCAAGGAGGAGTGGGAGCGGAGGAGGCTCCGAGGCGACGAGGCGGCCGGCGGCGCGGGGCCGCTTTTACGTGCTGGGCCGGGGCGCTCCTCCCTGTGGGGCGGATGCCTTTGGGATGACTGAGTGGCTCCAAGCTGTGCGTGAGCGATGCCGCCCTGCTCCACTCCCTAATTAAGCATCACCATGCCGTGGGCTCCCATCCAGCCAGACCCGGGCCGGGGGGCTGCGGGCGGCTTGGGCGAGGGGCACCGGCCTGCCCTGGGGCGTCTGGGATCGTGGGGGCCGTGGACCTCACCGTGCCGTGATGGCCGGTACCCTTCTGTGGGCACTGGTGGGATGAACACGGTTTGGGGGGAAACGGCTGCCTGGGACCCCCTGTGAGAAGCCTGAGCGTGGCCGAGCATCGCAGCTGCACGAAAGCGTTGGCTCAGCCCTGTGGGGGTCCCTAAAGGATTTTGGTCTTGAAGGAAGCGATGGGAAGAGCTTAAAGGTGTGGTTTGACCATGGGCTCCTGCCAATCCCTCCGCCATCCTGCCCCCTCGGTGTGTGGGCACAGGGCTACGGCATCCGCACGGGGACCACAGCGCCCGCTAAGCCAGCGCTGGTGCTGGTGGCACCGCTGAAAGACGGCAGGGAGGCCTGGCTGGGGCTCCAGGCCTTGGCTGGCCACACGGGGACGTGGTGGGATGGCAGCAGCATGGCCCGGGCCACGCTTGGCACGGCAGAGGGGACAGGGAGTGCAACTGGCAGTGACTGGGAAGAGAGGGGCCAAAACCTGCTGGGATCCGAGCGCAGGAGGGACGGATGCTCAGCAGCGGATGGAGGAGCAGGGGACAGTGTTGGGGACCACGCTTGGGATGCTCAGCCCCATGGTGGGGACCACCAGCCGTGGGCATCTCCGTGCCCACCTCCCTCGGTGAGGCTGGGCTGGCTGAGCCCGCGCGCTGGTGCGACAGGTCAGGCCCCGTGTCCGGCTCGCCACACGATGCCCCGCGGCGCAGCTCAACCGCGCTGGTGCTTTCCAGGCCGCCACCGCCCCAGCCGGCTGGGCAGCACCGCCCGGCTGGTCCCAAACAGTCCCTGGGGCCAAGAGCTGCTCCCATTTACCGCCGAGCTGAGCTCACGGCTGCCAGTTAACCCTTCCTGGCCCCACACTGGGAATCGGGGCCCAGCCTGGCACGTGCGGCGCAGCGTCTGTGATTTTGGGCCCCCCCTCCGTGTGCAGCCTGGCCCTGGGGGCAGCGCCGACGCTGCCTATCCGGGCCGTTCCCGCGCGGCGGCGGCCATTCTTGCCGTGACGGGGCTGTGGCTCACCGCGGCTCGGGGCTCCTCGCCGCTGCGGTGTTGGCTCCCCAGCCGGTGACTCCTGCATTCCCGGGAGCCCCACTCGGGCAGGAAGGGTGGGGAAGCCGCTCCACCCCGGCTGGCGGCCCGCCGGTGGTCACAGCCCCCTCATCGCGGCCAGCGTGGTGGCTTCGAAACCCTTGGGGCTGAGCTTGGCCCAGAACAAGGCTGCGAGTTCCTGGTCAAGGTGGTGACCAGGAGTGACAGGGTCAGCGTGGGGACCAGGGACAGAGGCGTGCTGAGCACCATGGATGCTTTTTGGGTGGCCAGGGGGTCCCAGAGAGCTCGGTGGCCACAGGGGCTCGCTCAGGGTTGGGTCTGAGGTGGCAGATGCCCCACGTTTCAGCCGGTGCCCCGAAAGGGACCGTGCGTACCCCGCTGCGTCACAACATGGGGACACACAGAAGAGAGGAGATAATGAGAGGCGAGGGAATTTCACCCAGCCCCGGAGGAGACTCGGGGCTCGCAGCAGTGCCCCCCGAGCCGTCCCCATGCCCTCCACCCTTTCGCCTTTGCTGCCTCTCCTTATTTTTCAGCTGCTCTGACAATTAATCAGAGCCACTCCTCTGGGATCCCGGCCCTCTGAAGCTGCCGGCCGCTCTCCGAACGAATTTGAAATGTTTGCATCACGCCGCAGCCTCTTGGCTTTGCCTCTGAAGAAGGCCACTGCCGCAGGGCCCGGAGGTGACACCGTGGTGAGACGGTGGCACTGCCAGGGCTGTGTGCGTGGAGAAGAGCCTGCCCGGCTCCTGGGGACCCCACCCGGGCCACCCCACGCAGGCTGGGAATGCCCACCCAGCCTGGGGACCCTCTTGGCCCCTCTGAGGACACGGGCCACCTCTCCGCTCTCTCCCAGGGGATGCGGGGGGACAGGTGAGGGACAACCTCTGTCCCAGGAGTGGGACCGCTCGGACAACAACGCTTTGGGCTACGTCGGCCCCAAGGGTGGCTCCCAGCCCGCAAACGTGAAGTGAGAAAAGGACGAAAGACGCCGTCTGTTCTGTAAACATCTCTGTTCGTCGAGAACTCCGCCTAAGAAAATGGAAAACACCTAAATTACCGGAGGACCGGAGCTCGGCTCCTCGTGGGGCTGCGCCCGGCCAGGTACTGCATTCGCTTGGCCCAGGCCCCTCCGCTCCACCTGGGCGCAGTACTTTTCGGGGATGCCGGTAGCTCTGCGGAGGGAAAAAAAACATCATCAGGTGCCCTGTGCTACACCCATCTTCAGGCCCGTGGCCCCGGAGCGGCTCCGGTTCGATGCAGACGCAAAGGAACCTGTGAGGTGGCCAGGGGTCAGGAGATGGTGGGAAGCCAGGAAGGACTTGGGGCCGAGCAGGGAGCCAGGGAAATCGGCGGCTGCCGGCAGCACGGCACCTGAGCTCCTGCATCTTCTGCTGCTTGAGCCGGCTGATGCGCTGGCTGCGCTGGCGGGCCTCCTCCTCCAGCCGCCGGCACTCCTCGAAGGTGGCCACCCGCTCCTGCACCAGCTGCTGCTGGCGCTCCCGCATCTGGCGCCGGACGTCGTTGGCATTGGCGAGCCGCGCAGCTGCCTTCCGCGCCTCCTCCGCCTTCTCCTTCTCTATCTGCTCCTGCTGGGCCCTGCCGCAGAGTGCAGGGCAGGTGAACGGCCCCGCTCCAGCCCCCACGCACGCCGGTAACCTTGGCCGGCACCGGATTT
The DNA here is from genome assembly GCA_009806455.1 of Tetrax tetrax. NCBI lineage: Eukaryota > Metazoa > Chordata > Aves > Otidiformes > Otididae > Tetrax > Tetrax tetrax. The sequence continues at coordinate 5,776 of WHYT01000288.1, forward strand.
GTCGCCAGCGAGCTCCTCAGCCCCGTCCCCTCTCACCTGAGGATCCTCTCGAACTCTTGGCGGTCCTGCTGTGCCTGCACGGCCATGCTGTGCTCCCACTGGGCGATCTGCTGCAGGCGGCTCCGCTTCAGCATCTCCTCCAGCTCGGCCTTCTTCCGCGCCGCCTCCTTCTCCTTGCGCCGCCACTCTCGCTCGGCAGCCTCTTGGCTGCGTTTGGCCCTCAGCGCGTCCTGCCCAAGGGGGACAGCGCTGACGCTGGAGGCGTTGAGGGGGTACGGAAGCACTTGGCGGTGGTTTTGCCTCTCTCCCAGGACATCACCCAGCTCCAGGTGCTGTCCACCTGCGATGCCCCGGGAGACCCACCGCATCCAGGAGAGCTTCCACTTTGTGGGGACGGTGGCAGGGAAGGTAGCGAGCGAGCCAGCGGAGGAGCACGTCCCCTGTCAGCATGCAGCTCACCTGCTCTGCCTGGTGGTCCTGGGCCCTCTCTTGCATGGCTCTCAAGCGTGCCATCTCCTTCTCCTTCTCCCGACGGATTCTCTCCTGCTCAGCTTCCAGCTTGGCCTCCCGCTCCTGCGCGGGACAGAGCACGGCGGCAGCTCCCTGCAGCACTGCCACCGCCCGCTGACCCGGCCCCAGTGCTGCACGCTGTTACCATTTTCTGCCTCTGGTACTCCAGCACCCGCTCGTCCTCCGCCCTCTCCTGCTCCCGCTGCTCCTCCTTGCGCCGCTGGTTCTCGTCGTTGACGCGTTTAATCTCTGCCTGGATTTTCTTCTGTTCCTCCTGCTTCTGCTCCAGGTCCTGAAAAGGGAGCAGAGGGTCTGAGGGTGACAGGGCGAGCACCGCCGCTCCTCCCTGTGTCCCCTCCTGAGGGCCCAGCACCACACGCAGGGCTTGGGTCACTTTCTGAGGACGCCTCGACTTCCCCAAGAGACCAGAGCTTTGATTCTGCCGGCTCTTCCCTCCACACGCCAAGTCTGGCAGTGCTGGCTCGCCCTTCCAAGGTGAAAACCTAACTCCAGTCCCCCCCAGCTCCCCGGACGGTCACTGGTCCCACCTTCAGGTCCTTCATCTTCTGCTGCTCCAGCTGCTGCAGCAGCTCCTGTGTCTCCTGGTCCTGCTGCTCAGCTCTCAGAGCCCGCTCCTCCGCATTCTGCTCGATCTGCTTCACCAGCTCCTGCCTCCCTCTGGAAAGAAAAGAGCGGAAGGGTTCCCACCGGCTCCGTCCCGCTCCCAGCAGCCAAAATGCTGGTGCAGGTATCTGGTGGGGCATCTGCTGCCTCGTGCCGCCTGGTCCGGCCGCTGTCACTGGGAGCGTGAAGCCGGCAGCCAGAGGTTGCCTGGCTCCGGGACAAGGCCTGGGAAGTGGACGGATGCCTCCGTGGGGAAAAGGGACTCTTTCCAAACCTGATCAGCTCCTGCTTCCTCCTGCGCTCCAGTTCCTCCTGCATCTTGTTGGCCTTGTCCCTCTCCACCTCCATCATCCTGGCCAGGCGCTTCTCTTCCTCCTCCAGCTCTTTGGCAATGAGCCGCTTCTCCAGGATCTGCATGTCACGGATCATGTGGCACTTGGCACCGAGGATCAGCTGCGGGGACAACAGGTCTCCTTGATCTCCGAGCCGGATTCAGCAGCAGGCACAGAGACACAGACAAGGAGGGGGAAAAGAGAAGGAGAGGAAGACTCTGGGTAGCAAGAAGGGGGGCTTCTTGCAGGGGCTTCAGGCTGGTCCTAATCCCGGGAAAAGGCCTCGCGGTGCCGGGGAGCCCCCGGCCCTACCTCGCTGAACTCCTTGATCTCGTCTTCCTGCTCCATGCGCATCCTGCTAGCCCGCTGCTGCAGGTACTGCGCCCGCTCCCGCGCCTCCTCCTCCAGCTCGCTCAGCTTCGCTGTCTGCTGCTGCAGGATGGCCTTTTGCTTTGCCGCGCTCTTCCGCTGGTTCACGGCGTCCTGGGGAGGGACAGGTAGGGCTGCTGAAAGCCAGAGGCTGTCCCGGGGCAGCCCCGTAACCAACGTGGGATTGTTCCCCACACATGGATCGGGCAAACCCAGGGATGCTGCATGGCCTGTCCCGGGCTGGGGACCAGAGGAGACCTGAGGCACAGCGACGGGCGCACCAAAACCGCGGGTGAAAGAGCGAGGAAGGTGGCGGCAGCCCTGGCTGGCGCATCTCTGACCCACCAGGTCTGACCCACCGCCGCCCGCAGCCGGACACCCGTCAGGAAGCAGGGAAAGAAGGGGAGAGGAGGGGAAATGCCTACGAGAATGGCTTCCTTCTCCGCTTTGAGGGCCGCCAGCTTGGCCTCCCGCTCCTCCTTCGTCAGGACTCGAGCCGCAGCTTTAATGCGCTGGAAATCCTCCCGGCCGATAATGAGGGATGCAGCAGGGTTCTGCGTGGGGATGCTGGCGGGACAGGGAGTGGGGCATAAAGAGAGAGCAGTCAGGGGCACGGAGCCTCCGATGGCTCCCTCCCTGTCCGGCCACGGGACCTGCCTGGGCCACCCACACCAGAGCGGCTCCGGGACTGGGAGTCACTGGAGAGCAATGCAGGAAGCGCCTGAGCCGTGGGGACCCGGCCGTCCCCATCCGGGGGGAAAGGAAAAACAGAAAACGCAGTGAAAGTGGCACCGTGCTGAGGGATAGGGGACAGGATGCTTGGGGGCCTCCCGCAAAATCCCCAACGTTCAGCATCAATAAAAAAAAATGTGGGAAGTATTTCAGTCCAGCTTGGCTTTCCCAGCCCTCACTGGGGACAGTTTTGCCCTGACCCCTTTTCCAGCAGGACACGTGGCTCATCCCCTGCCAGATCGAAACCTCCATGCTGTGGGGACGGATTTTGGGGAGCAGAAGCTGCCTTTTCACTCCGTTTAGTGACACCCAGCCTGCTCCGACTCCAGATCCTCACAGCTCAAAGCTTTGGCTCCGCCGACCTGGGAATCCACTCCGCACAAGCCAAGGAGAGGTCGCGCTGCCCGAACGCGGAGCACCGTCTCCCATCCCAGCGCTGGCGGCCGTCCCTCTGGCCGTCACCCCGGCTCCGCAGGCCACTGCCCATGACTCAGGCTGCGGTTGAGAGGAAATCACCGAAGCTCTCGGTGCCCCCGTTTCCTCACTTGTAAAAATGTGCCTAATGACACAGGGGAGTTGCAAGGAGTTAATTACTCCCCGTATTACTCAGGTACCATGGTGACGCGTGCGGCGCAGGAGTGTGTATTAACCAAATGTACTTTGAAGGTGCTGGGGCCTAAGAATTTACTCATTATTGCTGCGTGTCGCCTTTCATCCACCCTTGTGAATACGAACAGATACCTGCATAATGATCGGCCGAGCGCCGCATCACGGCATCGGATTCCAGGACGCTGTAAAGAATGGCTAATGGTGACAACGGCACTAATAAACCTAATGACATGGTGGCCACTGCTCGGCCCGTCCCAGTGTTTGGGTGCCCAGCCTGGGATGTCTAGTGCCTGATTTTCAGGAATTAAACCAGCACTAACAGTTTTCCAGCCGCTCCAGCCGGAGCCGCGGCCGTGCTGCCGGCTCAGCTTCCGTGGCGGACTCGGATGAGAAGGGGAACGTCCGAAAGCAGGCCTCGGCCTCCACGGTGTGTTGCTCTTCCCAAAACCCGAGCAGACCTGGACCCGTCGGCGGAGTGGGGGCCACGGTTTACGGGGTCTGAGCGCGTTACGGGGGGTTCGAAACAGGAAGCCGAGCCTTGCACCGAACGACAACGACGAGGGAAATTTTAGGGAGGTTGGAATGAGGGTAAATGGGAGCTGGCCAGGATAATGTCCCCTCTTCTCGGCTGCGTGCTGCAGGCTTTAATGAGGGGTAGTAATTGAGGCCAGGGTGCTTCCAGTTCAGCCTTGCTTATAAAACACCCTTGTCAAGAAACACGCAGCTCCCGGCGCGCGGGGCGAGGGGGCTGCAGGCGACGCTGCACTGCTTTTCTCGCATGGGGCGTTGGGTAGTGAGGCGGAGGAGGCCGCGTTTGAGGTGACGGGGGGCAGCTGCCGCCCCGGGGTGGGGGCTGTTCAGACTGGAAGGAGCTTTTCTGGCCATCGAGAAGGCGTTTATGTTGCTTTTTACTCGTTTTTACGAAGATTCAGTGCCTCTGTATAACACCCAGCGCCCAGCTCCATTGCGGCCCCAGCGAGGCGTCTGGGAGCGTCGCCGCCCGTCCCTCCTGCCCTGAGATGTCGCGGCGAGCGGCAGGACAAGCTCTGCGCGCCACGACGCGTGCGGGGCCCTGAACGCTCCCCAGCGCTGCCGCTCGGGCGCAGACTCACATGAGGTCCCGGACGAAGTCCTTGGTGATGAGAGGGACGGTCTTGGGCTTGCGGCCACCAGCCGGCGAGGCTTTCGGGAAAGTCCGCGCATCCCGAAGGATGACGATGGGGCTGCCGGAGCGCGACTGCTGCGGGATCTGCAAGAAAGGACAGCAACTCCTACGGCTTCCCTGCCACCGCCCCATGCGCAGCTCACGCCCGGGCACGAGAGGCCATGGGTTCCCATGAGCTCAGGACGCTTTCCAACAAATGCTGGCTCACACCACTAAGACCAGTGAAGTCTGGGCATGGGAAGGGCTTTTTGCCTCCGCGGCCCCAGCTCCAAAGGCCTGATGAGGTCACGGGGAGAACCAAAAATATCCCTACAGCATGGGTTTTACTAGAAAAAAATCTGGGCAGCAGTCTCCCGCCCAAATCTGAGCTGATCACTGCTCGTTTGGGGGAGATGTCACAAAGCATCACTTCGGTCACCTTGCTGCCACTGCCCCGCTCACCCGTGGCCACCGGTGTCCTGCCGAGCCCCACGGACTGGGGAAAATCCGACCCAGGCTGCCCCAAACCCACTGGGAGCTGGTGGGGGGGTCCTGGGAAGGGGGAAGCAGGGCCAGCTCAAGGTCCGGCCTTCAGGGCAATCAACCTGCAGACGGCACTAGGCAGAAACCAGCGCTCCCAGTACAGCCTGGGCTGGTCCAGTGCCTTTGTTCGAGCCGAGGCTGCCACCTAGTGAAGCGGGGGGGCAGGGTGGGTGCCCACGGAGAAGTGGGAGCAGCCCAGGGATGTCCCGAACACACATGGGGCCACCCCACGGGAACCTCTGATCTGGCCGAAGTATCCCTGATCCCATGGGACGGAGGATTTCACAGCAGGCAGCAGGATGCAGAGCAAACCTCCAGTGGCTGAACGTCCCCCAGGTTCGGCTTCCCAAACCCAGGGCCGCTTCGCCAAGCCCGACCGCGGCATGGGCGACCCACCCGGGCTGGGGAACCACACAAGCTGATCTGAGGCACATGCGGATGTGTGGTTTCCCTTGAACTTCCCTTTACCAGTTCAGCTGTAAACTCCTAAGCGTTTGCTGGGACAAATCCTGGCCGGGCGCTGAGCGCTTCCCCTGGCAATATTTCCATTTTCCAGAGCTGATAACCACGGGCTCTCCTGCAGCCCAGCGTGGCCGGTACCAGAGCGGCTTCCCAGCCGCCGTGGGCCTCGAGTGTGAGCTGTTGAATCAGAGGGTTTGGCAGTGAAACACCCAGGCAAACAAAGATAACGGCGTTCTTCACCGCAGCCAGCTCGCACGTGGTCCCCAAAGCCTGGAGAACTCCTCGGACTGCCTGGATTAATCTCACGGAAATCAATTAACACCCATACGAGCGTTACGACATTTTTTTTTTTATCTCTGAGGCCTTGAGGATCATAAAGCTGCCCGAGGCTGCAAGGCTTGCAGGGCGGCTGAGGCACACGGACCCGGCCGCTGGCCGGGAGCGCTCCCAACTTCCTTGCCCCATGAGGCAAATGGTCTGCAGGGCCCGCAGCTGGGAGCGGAGGTAATCTTTGTTACGCGCTTCCTTCCCCTCCTGCAAAAAGTCAAAGGGTTTTGGCAGGTCTCTTCGGGCAGATTTGTTTCAAGTGATAAGGCCCAGGAGAGGAAATTACAGCCGCAAAACACACGCCCCCGTGGAGGGACGAGCACCTCGAATGGAGCCGGCCACCCGCCGTGGCCCCGGCAGAGACGCCATCATGCGGGTCTGTCAGACAAAAACACAGTGTGCGTACGATGGGACAAATTCCGTCGACGTTCAGCCCGACCCTTGTACCTTGCTCCGCGTCAAAGACGACACGAAGGGTGGGGAGAGCCGACGGCTGCAGCCGTAAACCCAACTGGCCACGGGGAGACCGGCTGGGAGAGCCGGCGAAGGAGGCGGGGGAAGCAGAATGGCGTCCCAGCCTGGAAAAATGCTGTCATCCCCCTCGGCAGCAGCGGTTGCAGCTCTCCCCTGGGCTCTCCTGCGGGATCGGTGGCCGCCGAGGGACGGGCGCGGGAGAAGTGAGCTTTTTGCTTCCACGAGCAGAGAGGAAAAGAGCCGTTGCTCCCTGTTTATCTCCTCTCGCAGCGGCCGGGGCATCCGGCCAGGAGGTCAGAGACCCGCGCGATGCTGCCTGGTCTCCGAGGGGACCGATTTCGTAGGCTCCCTGACGAAGCTCCAAATATGTTGGCAATGAGCTGCTCTGGAAGCTTCCAGCCCTTGCTCCGAAGGAAACAACCACTGCCTGACGTACGGGCCCCATAACGGCAGTAATTAACTAATTACCCCGCGAAAGGCGGAGGTGCCGGTGCCGAGGCACTCAGGGACGGGTTTCATGCTGTCCCGGGAGGAACCGAACACCGGGCCCCATGGCGGGGCAAGGCCTTGGGGGCGCAAGGGTGGCAGAGGCTGGCGAGGTCCCGCCCACCCCCCGCCCCCCAGCACTTCTGAGGGGGGCCCCCGGTGTCGCGGTGCCCTTACCCGGTTCTCAGCCGCTGCGGAGCTCCGGGCCCTGCTCCCCGGTGCCGG